>JAJIBD010011899.1:0-56557 GCA_021461705.1 Cryptotis parvus
TTCTCCTGGCTCTGCACTCAGGAATTACTCCTGGTGGTGCCTCGGGGGACCATATGGGATGCTGGGGATCAAACCCGGGCTGGCAGGGGCCAGCCGCATGCAAGGCAAATGCCCTACCCACTGGACTATCGCTCCGGCCCCCGTCCATCCATATTAGTATAAAAACGTTTACCCTCTGTGGCATTGTTGTTATTTCACTCATAAAACCCCCCAGGACTTTGTTCTCTGTCTGTCTGTCTATCTGTCTGTCTGTCTGTCTGTCTCTCTCGGAGCACAACTTAATGGTCCCTCACAACTTAGTCCTGGTTCTGCATGCAGGAATCACTCCTGAAAGTGCTGGGGTGACCATTTGGGGCTGCTGAGGGTTGAACCTGAGTTGGTTGTATGCGAGGTGGACACCCCACCTGATGTACTGGCACTCTGGTCCCAGGAGCTGGTTCTCTTGCCTGATATTTTATTTAACATTTTCATAGTTCACATTTTCCAAACAAAGAAAGGGAGAGGCCAATATTTGAGTTGCATGTTTATCTTCCCCATTTAAGGTTAAAAAAATCAGTTAATCTGGGAGGCAGTAAGCAGTATTTCCAAATTAAATTAATAAAAAATGGCCAACACAGCATTTTGTGCTAAATATTAGATTTAAATTTTTGGGGGTAGGGGTCTCCCAAGTGATACTTAGAAGATCCAGGAGCCCCACTGTCAATTTTCAGCTAACTGGGTTGGTGGCTTAGTGCAAGGTGCTGCCCATCCTCTGGTGACCAGGATGCTCAGGCCACGCTCAGGCCATGCTCGGGGGAGCCATGTGGTGCTGGGGAGGAGCCCTACCATGCGCTTTAACTGCTATAGTATCTCTGGTGCCTAGTCCTTTAATTTATGGTAGGAAATGACATATTTCCTTATAAAATGTGAGATCACTCCCCGTATCTATATAAATCCAAATTTTCCTTTATAAATACTGTCTTTCCCCCTACCTATAGGATTGGGTTGCCTTCTATCTTTCAGTCCCTTGGAGCTTCAAAGTAATGATATATGGAATATCTTGTTAAGGTGAAGTGTGGCTTAGGTCAGAGATGTTTGCAAAATGCATGTCCAAGGGACAGCTCCATAACCTGGGCTTCATAAACACCAAGAGGCACTCAGAGTTAACAAAATGGAGTTGAAACTTTCCACTTGGAAAACTCCTACTCACCGTATGGCGGTGGTTAAAGTGTCAGATCTCCCAGGAGGGCCTTGTGAGTCCCCTACGAGTTTGGATGTCTCTCACCCAAGTTGGCATTGGCTAGTCCACGTCTTTCCTCACCCTTACTGTTACTGTCAAAGGGCCCATCTCTTGTACTAGAGTGAATTTACAGAAGACACACACAGTCATCCCCAATCTCACATGTGTTTTACCGCCTCAGTATTAAAAATGTCCACTGTCTACATTTGCTTAACTCAGCAACAGACTCTCATTCAATGCTACATTCAAATTTCAAACTCAATTTTGAGGAATGAAATTGGAGACTACTCATGAAGCCGTCTCAGGTTTGAATGATTTAGATGCTCAATCAGTTGCTCAGAAGAGAGTTCCAATTATGCCACCATTCAACCACATCTAAGGATCAAGTTCCCGTCCCCAGGAACTAGAACCTGAGGAAAAAGAAACAACTAGGAGACATATCACTGATTGGAAAACAGATGGAGAGAGGAACTAATGGCTGAGCAAGATCCTCGTATAAAAGACAAGGAGATAATTTCAGGCCTACTAGAAAAGAAAAGAATATTGCCTCTCCTACATACATATACCTTGAAGCACTATGGTTCAGGTACCAGGAGAGAGAAAAAGGAATCCCAGGAGGAGAACCAGGATGAAATATTTAGGGATGCGGGTCTCACCAGGTGATGGAAGACCCATTCCCCAGGATGGTCCTGATCTCCTTTGCGGCATTTCTCCTGATGCTCAGGATTCAGAGCCAGGTGGTAGAGGAGCAAGGGAGATGCCCCTGCTGTGGTGTCGTGCCCTGCCAACAGGAACGTGTTCACTTCAGACAGCAGGTCAGCATCTGGAAAGCACTGGATGTTCTCAGCCTAGAAAAGTACCGCAGAGTTATTTAATGACCTGTCAGTTTGCAGATGATTGAAGGTCCCAACCAAAATGGTGGTTTTAGGAAACACATTTAGGGAGAAAATGATTTTTTTTAGACAATCACCATTATTAGATTAGCAGAAAATTTAGTTTACCTGACTCCCTTTGATGAGAGTTGCAGAATTGCTTACCTCAAGTTATATGAATGCAACCACTGTATCACTGTCTTCCCGCTCATCATCGATTTGCTCGAGCGGGCACCAGTAACATCCCCATATGTCCTGTCTCATGCAAGTAGAGCCCAAGGGCACCTGCTTGCTCCAGGAACATAAAGAGCCTCAAACCATTCCATCAGGTCATGGGAATGAGGTCTATAATTGTTACTGGTATTTGGCATATCAAATACAATATGGGTAGCTTGCCAGGCTCTGCTGTGCGGGTAGCATACTCTTGTAGTCATCTCTAAATCCAGCATTTATTGATGATAAATATATCCCATGAATCAAATACAACCCATCAATCAAAATATTGTTGAATTAGAAATTGGCCAGATTGACACAACAACCCAGAAAAAAGTCATGACTTATTAATACTATTCCCATATATGGACTGTAATGGTCAATATAATTAGTGCTGGCTAAGGTAGCAGACATGGGGATGGCGGTGGGGTGGGTGGGAAATGAGGGGTCTTCAGTGGTGGTGGGAGCACACTGGTGGTGGGACTGATGTTGAACGATGAATCTACCAACTCTATTGTGAAGAACTTTGTACTTTGTAAGTCACAGTGTTTAAAGTAAAAAAAAGAATAAACTTTACTTACCCCTACTTATAAAAATATTATTGAATTTAGTTGATCAATTATTCTTTGGTCTCCCCCACTTATTCATCACCCACTCATAATTAACTTTACATGTTAAGACTAACAAACGTGAATGATTTACCTGAGTAGAAAGGAGAATATCTAAGAAATCCCGGCATTTCCTCTTCTGAGTGTTATCCTGATTCTTCTCATCCTTAAAGGATTTCTTTCTATCCTGGAATACTTTTTCTGAGGTAGAATAATTCTCTATTATTAGGATTATAGCAAAATCAAAGTGAAATAAATTATAGAGCAAGCGAGGGGTTTCAAATCTTGTCTGATTTATTGAATTTAGAGTAGATAAAATATATTTAAGTAAATTCATTTTTGTCTTTGGGCTACACCTTGCTATGTTCAGGGTTTACTCTCTGGCTTGTACTCAGAGATCACTCCGGGAACCTTATGGAACTTTGGGGATCAAACCTGGATTGGCTGTGTGCAAGCCGAGTGCCTACTCACTGAACTGCTGCTCCCCCTAACTAAATTTAAATTTTGCAGAAATTTTAAATTTCCCATCATTTGATAAAATTGCTTAAATCTTCAGACTAACACAACAGACTAAAAATATGCATCATATAACTAGAGAGGCAACACAATTAAGGTGATTTCAGGGTTAGGTAGAACTATCAATCTTTCTTTTTCCTCAGTCTATCTCATTTTCATGGAAAAGTTATCAAACGAAATAGAGAGAACTTGAAAACAGACTGAGAAAGGTCACTGTTAGTATCATTAAAGGAATTTAAATAAAAACCAAAATAGAAATGGAATAGAATATTATTTTTATGGGTATATTGTATATACACATAACATTATATTATTATATAGAATAAATATACTATGTATATAAATATATATAAAATATAATGATATATTATAGAATATATAATAAAATATAGAATATATTATATTACACATTATTATATGTATATAATCATATATAATATGTAATATAATATGTAGTATAATGCATTGTACAATATAACATATATTACAGAATATATAATATAATATTTTATAGGATATAATATATACATATATAATAGTGATCCCTGAGCAGGGGAACAGAGCCAGGAATAAGCCCCGAGTACCTCTGGGTGTACCCCCTTACTCCCCATAAAAAATTAAAAGTGAAATAAATGTGACTAAAAGTCAGAGGAGTAGAGAGAGAGAAAGGAAAAGAGTAAGAGTAAGTCACTGGCAGCTACTCCTAGTCTGCCTTTCCACACCTTCTCACCTGCACCCATATCTGCTATTTGTCTTTTCCCCTCTGATTTATTTCACTTAATTTGAATTATAAATGCCATGCCATAGATAAAAAATGTATTCCGACCTGCATTTGGTTTTTTATTTTGGGGGCCACACCTGGTGGTACTCAGGGTTTAGTCCTGGCTTTGCTCTGAGGGATCAGTCCTGGCAGTGCTCAGGGATGCCAGGGTTGAACCCTGGGTCTGGTTGGTCCTCATGCTTGGCAATCTCTCTGGCCACCATCAACTTGTATGTTTTGATAAAATCGTTTTAAACTAAGTTTCATTTACTTTTTAACCTAGCGGTGAGGGGTTTGCACATTTTGGTGGTGATAAGGTTCAGTAACCATCCCCAGGAAATACCTGTGTACTGATATAGCTGGGTGCTTAAATCCTGTAAGCAGTGACCCTCAGGGCTGAATTTGAAAATTACATCAGGGTGAGGTAAGAAGCTGTACAGAGGGTAAAAGATGATTTTGTTGGCTTCAAATGTGGCTTTTACGTAAGGATCCTGGGTGCTAGAAGAGAAAGGGAGGGCAATCCATCAATAATTAATTTAGAAGGAAATAAGTCTGTTTTCTGTCTTCCCGCCCCTCGCTGACCTATTTATCTGGCAGTTGGTCTCTTGGCTGAAAGCACATTTCATGAGCACGTCCAGGGTCATCAGGCTGATGTGCTCGAAGATTTCCACAGTTGTGTCCTGAGTGCCACACATTTCTTCCCACTTACCCTAGTACAGGAGATCAAGATACAAAATATCACCATTATCAAACTGCCTTCATCTAAATGACTCCCAGTCCTGCCTCCTGAGAAGCAATAGTCCTGACCTGAGGCAAGGGATTCATATACAAATAAGCCAAGTGCATCCTTGGTTTGAAGGAGGGACAGACACACCACACTGAGTGAGAAAGAACATGCTGGGTGCCTGGGAAGCACTTTAGTGATGGCTCTTAGATCTTTCGCTACTTCCACGACTCTTGCTATAAAACAGCCCCAGAGTTCCAGTAAAACAGACCATCTCTGATAGAAAGACCTGGAATTACAAGGGGTCTAGTCAAGAATTTGCTCCAGCTTCAGTCCCTGAATTGCTAGAGCCCCACCCCATTAACATTCTCAGCCATCAGAACCACACTTAAACTTAGAACATTAAAAATGTTTTTGACACAGCAGAAACACCATCTGCACCTTTATTTTCATAGTAGCACTATTCACAATAGCCAGAATCTGGAAGCAACTAGAGTGCCTGAGAACTGCTGACTGGATAAAGAAACTTTGGTACAGCAACACAATGTAATACTATGCAGCTGTTAGGAAAAATGAAGTTATGAAATTTGCCTATAAATGGATGGACATGGAGAGGATCATGTTGAGTGAAATTAGCCAGAAGGAAAAAAGACAGATACAGAATGACTGCATTTATTTTCATGACATATGTTTATATCTATCTATCTATCTGTCTGTCTGTCTGTCTGTCTGTCTGTCTGTCTCTCTGTCTGTCTGCTGTCTGTCTTTCTATTCATACTATGATACCAATATCCAAGGTCAGGCAAAACATGGATCAAGAGGTCTTGTCAGAGGTGGAATCTACCACAAATGTGTGGGAGTCAGAGGTTAGGTAAGATAGAGAGGGAACAGTGTGCTAATGATTGGAGAAAGTGATAAAACCAGCCTAGAACTGAACATTGAATACAGGCAAAAATATACACATGATAACCTTTAAGTGTGTATATTGCAATCCACAATGTATTAAGAGAAAGAGAGAGAGAAAAATCAAGAGAGAAAAGAGATTAAGAATCTGCCATAGAGGCAGGCTAGAGGAGGGGGAGGGAATTGGGGACATTGGTAGTGGGAAATGGGCACTGGTGGACGGATGGGTACAGGAACACTGTATGACTGAAACCCAAACATGAACATCTTTGTAATTGTATATCTCATGGTGGTATATAAAATATTAAAAAAAAGTCTTTGATTTAGAAGTGGGGGCCAGAGAAATGGAACAGAAGTCACTGCTGGGACCTGAGTGATAGTCAGGTACTGTGACTACCCATTAGACTACCTGTTAGATACCCATGTATCCTGCAGGTTACTTCTCATATTTTGCAAGGTGCTTGATGGCTGCTGGGGGAAATAAATAAAAAAGAATGTGACCACCTGTCTGGGTCATGAGCTGGACTCTGGGACCTGGGCCATTAGAGCCGCTCAGCATCCTTTCCTGGGACCCTGTTCGGACTCATCTCCCTGATGATTAGTGATGAAGAATGCTTTTTCATGTGCCTTTTGGCCATCTGAATTTCTTCTTTTAGGAAGTTTCTGTTCATTTCTTATCCCCATTTTTTTTATGGGCTTGGACTTTTTTTTTTTTTTTTTTTTGCTTTTTTGGGTCACACCCAGCAACGCTCAGGGATTACTCCTGGCTCTGCACTCAGGAATCACTCCTGGCGGTGCTCAGGGGACCATATGGGATATCAGGGATTGAACCTGGGCCGGCACAGGCCGGCCACGTGCAAAGCAAACACCCTACTCGCTGGGCTATCGCTCCAGCCCCCAGGCTTGGACATTTTTATCCTGTAAAGTTCTACCAGTATCTTATATATCTTTGACATTAATCCATTATCAGATAGGTATTGTGCAAATAACCTTTCCCATTTTGTGGGCTGTCTTTGTAGCTTGGTCACTCTTTCTTTTCAGGTACAGAATGCCCAAAAGGGAGGAGAGAGAGAGAGAGAGAGAGAGAGAGAGAGAGAGAGAGAGAGAGAGAGAGAGAGAGAGCCTGCCATATAAGCATGGGGGGCATGATGGAGGAAAATTGGACTGGGAACATTGGTGGAGGAAATGTATACATTGTGGGAAATGTTCCAAATGTTAGAATATTCTATCACTGAAACCCAATCACGGACAACTTTGTAACTTTGTCTCACTGTGGTTCAATTCACTGTATCACTGTCTTCCCTGTTCATCATCGATTTGCTCGAGCGGGCACCAGTAACATCTCCATATGACCTGTCTCATGTAAGTAGAGCCCAAGGGCACCTGCTTGCTCCAGGAACATAAAGATCGCCGAACCATTCTTTTCAGGTCATGGGAATGAGGTCTATAATTGTTACTGGTATTTGGCATATCAAATACGACACGGGCAGCTTGCCAGGCTCTGCCTGCGGGTAGCATACTCTTGTAGTCACCTCTAAATCCAGCATTTATTGATGAACCGGGCTGTGATAGGCTAGTCTGCTGGGTGGAGTTCTGAATTTTTTAAATGTTTATGTAGTTCTACATTTGTTCATATCTATTTATGAGTGTAAAGTCTTCCTGTATAGGGCCCTTCTTGAGCATTACATATTGGCCCTTACAACTTCTTTAAGTCTGAAATTTCTGTTCTCTGATATAAGTATGGAATGTTACAGTATTTTTTTTTTTTTTTGCTTTTTTGGGTCACACCTGGCTCAGGGGTTACTCCTGGCTCTTTGCTTAGGAATTACTCCTAGCGGTGCTCAGGGGACCATATGGAATGCTGGGGATCGAACCCGGGCCGGCATGGGCCGGCCGCGCAAGGCAAACGCCCTACCTGCTGGGCTATCGCTCCGGCCCCAGTATTTTTTTTTAAGTTTCAAAAGGCTTTACTCACACTTGTTCTGGTATACAATTCAACAATAGGAAAACCCCAGACTTTAGGTTCCTCACTGGGCCCTGATCATGTCTAGGTTTGGAATCCTAGGCCAAGATGGCCTCCACCACATGTTAAGGCCCAACAGAGAAGAGAAGGGAGAGGAGGAGAGAAAGAAAAGGCAAAAGGCAAAAAGGCAAAGGCAAAAAGGGAACAACTTTTATAACTTTTCAGCCAAGATCACCCACATCAACAGAAAGCAGTTAGGGTCAATCCCTCTCAGGTAACTTCTCCCAGGACCTCTCCTAGCATCATTGACATTGAAAAGATGATTGTCATGGGATTTTGTGCCATCTTTCTGTTTAAACTTGTTATGCTTTTGGGGTTTGTCTTATCTTACAGTAGACATTTCAGTCCTTCTTTTATTTATTTATTTATTTATTTATTTATTTATTTATTTATTTATTTATTTATTTATTTATATTTATTTATTTATTTTGCTTTTTTGGGTCACACCCGGCAATGCTCAGGGGTTTCTCCTGGCTCTGCACTCAGGAATCACTCCTGGTGGTGCTCGGGGGACCATATGGGATGCCGGGAATTGAACCCTGGCCAGTATGGGCCGGCCGCGTGCAAGGCAAACGCCCTACCCGCTGGGCTATCGCTCCGGCCCCTCAGTCCTTCTTTTAAATTTGATTTTGAGTCTATGAAGTTCTTGAGCCATTGTTTTTCCATGAACTGTGTATCTTTAATGTTCAAATCTGAATATGAGTCTAGCTGGGAAAGTATTCTTGGTGAGGACTTCATTTTGTTGAGTCTTTTCACAATATCTAACCATGTTTTTTTGGGCTCTGTGTTTCTTCTGAAAAGTCTGTTGTGATTCTTAGGGATATTCATTTGTATGTAATTTTCTTCTTTGAGCTTGCTGCTTTCAGTACTTTATCTCTAGCTATTGTTTTTGTTATTTTAATTAGGATGTATCTTGGAGTATTCTTATTGAGATTTCTTTTAGCTGGTACCCTTTGGACCTCCTGAATCTGGGAGCAAGCACTTTTTAATTCTGGGAACTTTTCAGCGATGATGGCTTTGACAGTTGCTTCTTCATTCGGATTATCTTCCTGCCCCTCTGGGACCCCAATGATCCTTATGTTATTCCTTTTTACTTCATTCCGATTATCTCTTGTTGTCTGTTCATTTATTGTGAGTGTTTTTCCCACCTTCTACTGTTGTCTAGAGATTCTCTGCATATCATCTTGGAGTTCACTAATTCTTTCTTCAGCAGTTGTTACTCTGCTGTGGAGGCCTTCTAGTTTGTTTTCATTTTTAATATCTGTCATATCTGCTTGTGTTTTGCATTTTCCTCATTTCTGCTCTCATATCCTCTTCTATTTTATTGACTTTGTATTCCATTGCTTCTTTGATCTCCTTATGCATCCTTAACAGTTCTTTCCTAAATTCCTTATCAGAGAGGTTATATAGCTCATCATTATTGCTTGGCTCAACTGGGCTAGCAACTTCATTCACTGAGCTTGGTAGAGTTCTGCATTGCTTTACCATTATGACCTTTTGCAGGTTGCAAAGTGTGTGAGCTTGTGTGGCTAGATAATACAGTTAGGGGGTGCCTAGGCTGTTTCCAGAGTTTTGTGATAGAAAGAAATGTTGGGTCTTATGTTCACTGAAATCTTGTAACACTATACACCAAGTAATTCACATGAACACTATCATGTCCACATGGTTTTGAAATTTGGAATGTGAGACCTGAGATTGGGGGTAGCAGGGTGCTTGGAGGACAGTGGCAGGAGGAGGGAGGTGGCAGGCATCTCCACGACGGTTTGGTGCACCTGAGCTCTTGGCCCTCTTTGTGACGTTCCCAGGCTTTGGGCAGGGGTCTGGGGGGGGTCCTCTGGCACAGGGTATGATCACACACCTGAGATTTGGGGTGGCAGGGGTGGTTGGAGGGCAGCTGCGGGGGAGGGGAAGCGACAGGTGTCTCTGCGATGGTTCGGAGCACTCTAGACTCTTGGCCCCCTTTTCACAGATGCAAATTTCTTAAGGTATTGTTTGTCTATAAATTTTCTTTTTTTTTTTTTTTTTTTTTTGCTTTTTGGGTCACACCCGGCAACGCTCAAGAGTTACTCCTGGCTCTGCACTCAGGAATTACTACTGGTGGTGCTCGGGGGACCATATAGGATGCCGGGGATCAAACCGGGCCGGCATAGGCCGGCCGAGTACAAGGCAAATGCCCTACCCGCTGGGCTATCGCTCAGGATCCTATCTATAAATCTTTAGCTGCTGTTTATCCATAAATCTTTGTGTCTTTCCTTGAAATTGGAATACCACCTAGCCCAAGAGAATATGCTTGTTGGAATGTTTATTTCATTTAGCTTGTTTACTATATCCATAAGCAGTTTTAAAAAGTCTTTTTTTTGACTTAAAACCAGCAAGTCCATTAATCTTTCTTCAAGAGAGGGTAAACAATGGGCCATCGAGTGCTTCCAAGAGGCTATTTGTACAGTCAACAGAATGGAAAAGTAACCTGAGATCAGTCCCTGTTCTCCCTCTCACGTCCATAAAATGGATCCATTATGAGACAGGACATATGGAAATGTTACTGATGCCCACTTGAGCAAATCGATAATGAACGGGAAGACAGTGATACAGTGATACAGTGATAAATATTAACAGATGAAGACCTGATTCTGCTGCAGGGTGCTCTGTAGACTACTCAATATTTCTTGCAGAGCTGGTTTAGAAGCAACAAAGTTTTTAGCTGTTTGAGAATGTTTTCTCAAATATGAATGGTAACCTTTCAGAGGTTTCTTGGTTGGAGGTTCATTTCATTCAGTTCTTTGAATATATCATTGCATTCTCTTCTAGAATTTGAGAAATCAGATGTGAATTTTATGTTATTTTCCATATGAGTGAGATCTTGCTTCTCTTTTGCTGCTTTAAGTAGTTCATTTAAGCGTCTCTCTTTTTTTGGGGAGTTACTCCTGGCTCTGCACTCAGGAATCACTCCTGGAGGTACTCAGGGGACCATATGGGATGCCAGGGATCGAACCCAGGCCGGCATAGGCCGGCCTTGTGCAAGGCAAACGCCCTACCCACTGGGCTGTCTCTCCGGCCCCTAAGCGTCTCTCTTTGGTTCTTGCCATTTTGATTACTATGTTTCTCAGAGTTGTCATGTTTGTGCTTTTTTTTCAATACACTCTTTAGGTCTCCTGGAGTAGTGCAGCAGCTTCTCTACTAACATTTCACAGGGAAATTCTCTGATACTCCCCCCTAGCTGTTATTCCCCGTTTCTCTCCTTCCGGAATTACTATAATTGGCAATAGCTCTTCTTATTACTGTCTATTATAAATATTAGATTGTCATTAAAATCTCTTTACTGTTTCATATATTTTAGCTCCCTTTATTTCTGTCTGAATGCTCTTATTTTTTCTCTCTGTTCTTCTCTTCCTTTTCCTATTTTATCAACCAGTAATTATTGGAGCTTATTGCTAGTGCTGTACTCAGGGGTCACTCCTGGCCGGACTTGGAATTGCATATGGAGTACCAGGGATCAAACCCAAGTTGGCCACATGCAAGGAAAATGTCCTACTATTGTATTATCTCTCCATCCCCTGAATCTCCCTTCTAATAATTTCTTCTGTTCAGTGAACTTCAAGACGATTGTTGTTTTAAGGTCATCCTTGGGCAGCATAAAAAAATTCTGCTGTATTAAGGAGTTACTTGATTCTTTATCCTCATTCATTAATACCACTGAATTCATATTTTTTATTATTCCTGGTGCTTTGTGGGTGCTAAGGGTAGAGTTTCAAGCTCCAGGTGGCTTTAGCAATGATAGGTTGCTCTTATTCTCAATATCAAGCTAGTGCTTGTAACCAGTCATTGATGGCAGTCACAGCTGCCGTGTGAATATTTCTTGGCAGGACGGGTGGGGGCAGTTCTAAATGTGGTGCTTTAATGGGGCAGGGTCTGGAACCAGCCACAACATCTTTGTAGACTCACTGATGTGGTTGGAGCTTGAATTTTAAGTTTCTTGATATGACCAGTTAAAGGAAGGAAGTAGGATGCAGAAGGCCAGGAACACAGTGGAGCAAATAGCAAGATCTGTGGTTCACCTGCTGAATCACAAAAAGGAGATAGGTGGAAGACAAACATGAAGGAACAAATGAAACTGTAGTAGCCAGTGGGCTGGACTCAGTGTTTGGCAGGCGATGATTCATGATCCCTGATTGGTAAAGAGATTAACCCTAAGACTCAGATAATGAAAGCGTGGGTGATTCTGAGTAGGACCTTGTGGGCCCACATTTGGATTTGACTGCGAGTGTGTGGCCAATCCTTGACATCTGGCTTATGTGGTTGTGATACTTTGGTAGCTGGGAAGCTGAGCAATAGGCGGTAAGGCAAATACAGTAGATTGAGTGTATAGGAAAGTGGTCACTGCAGTGCCTGGTGCAATTTCTATGGTCAAGGATGCTAAGATGCCACTGAAAGGAGGGACGTAATTAATGCAGAGATAGTAAGTGACTTATAAACACTAGCTAAGGAACCTGCAAAAGGAGTTGGGCTACCCACTGTAGTCCACACTCTTTGAGGAGAACTGACAATATTAGTATACTTCCTTTCAGTGACTGTTCTCAATATGCCCTGGTCTGTTTGGATACTACATCTGGTTTAGCTCAAGCTTTCGCCCATCCTCAGGCAAACCAGGCTGCCATCATTAGGGGATTTGAGAGGCTAATGTCCATTTGTAGATAACTTCTTCAAAGAGAGAGTGGAGGGTGGGGATAGAGGAATATTTTACAGGTCATTATGAATAAGAATGGGCAAAAAATGACATTGAATGGAAACATTTCTCCCTGTACCAACTGTTGGCAAAGAGAAAAATAGAATATTTTAGCAGTACATAAAAATCACTCTGACTCAGTGGAATAAAGTATTGTCCCAGGATAATTTATTTGAATGAGAAGCCAGTAGGGCCAACTGACTTTATGTTCCTGACTAGAGGGGCCTCTGCTCAAGTATCCTACACCAAAAGGGTAGAGAAGTAGAGGGAAAGAGTCACTGTCCCAACTCTCACCATGGATTGATGTGCTGTGCTACAAATAACAGCAAGCCTGTTCTTGCTGGGAAAGGCACAGTCTACTGGAATAAGAAGGAGATGTCCCACTAGGATGGGTCAGTTATTTTGCATTCCTTGGAGTGGGGGAAGACTCAGTGTCCATGGGGATCCAGTTGTGCTGCTGCAAACTGGGCCTACATAATGACTAGAATTAAATATGTCCCATTGAAAGAGAAGAAGCAGCTTTGGGGGTGCTGCAGAAGAGGGGAATATGTAGGATCATAAGAGCTATCCATGAGGGGTGGGCTAGTGGGGCAATCAAAGACTGTGTCCACGTATTTCATGAATTAACAGAGTTTCAGAGTTGGTGGAAAATGTACACTGCTGAACATTATCTTTTGGGTGGAGGGTATGGGATTACACTGTACCCATGGCTTACCCCTGGCAGTGCTCATGGGATCAGCTCATGAGTGCTGGCAGTCAAATTTAAGTTGGGTGCTTGAGAAAGCAAGTCCTTACCTGCTGCACTATCTCTTTGATCCCTAGCCTTCAATTTTCTTTTCTTTTTTTTTCTTTTTGGGTCACACCCGGCAATGCTCATGGGTTTCTCCTGGCTCTGCGCTCAGGGAATCACTCCTGGCGGTGCTCGGGGACCATATGGGATGCCGGGGATCGAACCCGGGCTGGCATGGGCCGGCTGCGTGCAAGGCAAACACCCTACCCACTGGGCTATCGCTCTGGCCCTCAATTTTCTTTTAAAAAATTTTTTTATATTTATTCATTTATTGCTTTTTGGGTCACACCCGGCAATGTCTAGGGTTTAGCCCTGGCCCAGCACTCAAGAATTACTCCTGGCAGTGCTCGGGGGACAATATGGGATGCCGGGATTGAACCAGGGTCTGCCGTGTACAAGGAAAACACCATACACACTCCAGCCCCTTAATTTTCTTTTTTTAAAAGCCATCCAAAGAACCATAGTAAAGTCATACACAGATAGTTATTGTACATAGCTTTCAGAAATCTCCTAGTGTTGAGATTTCTACTATCTCCTGTAGTATGTGTGGTGTCAAGGTTCAAATCCAGGTCTTCAGCATGCAAGTCAAGAAGCCACCTCCATACCATCTTTCACTCAATCGCCTCCTTAATCTTCCTTGCCGGAAGTATTTTACCATAAACCAGGGACTCTTGGGCCTTTCTTACCAGCATTGTGTCCACAGAACAGACCATAACCTCCACGTAAGATTTCAAGATGTCCAAATCAAATGCAGGAGTTAGTAGACAACGGTGCTGGAACCACTTAGGTCCATCAAGACTCACAAGTCCTTTTCCTTGAGAAATAAAGGTAGAAAACTTCATGTCATTGTGTTAGATGAGAGGAGGGAGAGATGAGCAGCACAGAACTCTGAGGGACACATAGGCAGAAATAAGCCTATAGACGATCAAAACTATCAGAATTCAGATATCAGAATTGGAGGAGAGTTTTGAGCTTGAGTATGATTAAAATTGTAATAAAGATCCTAAATTTTGAAACCTGATGAGAGTATGAAGCCTTAAATGACCATTTATGACACATGTAATGATTAAGTTAATTGTTTAACCTTCCTGACAGTTGGTTTTCTCCGAGTTAAGGCCTGATGGAAATACCTGGGGTGGGAAGGCTAGTATAGCAGTAGGGTGTTTACCTTGCAGGCAGCTGACCTGGGCAGATTCCTGGCACCCCATATGATCTCCTGAGCCTGACAGGATTGATCCCTGAGGATGGAGCCAGAAACAAGCTCTGAGCCCCTGTGCACCCTACCTCAACCCAAATAAACAAACATCTACTTCATTTTGTTGCTTTTTGGATTAAACAAAGGTAAAGATATAAGACACCTCACCTGGTCTTTAGCTCTTATTAGAAAAACACCAAGTATTCATTTCTTCTCTGCTCCAATCTATAAGCTATTATATGAACACAAACTTAACACGTGCCTATGAAAGAGGGTCCACTCTATCCCAGACCACCCTCCTCCTTGCCATCTACAAATGACACAACATAGAAGCTATCTTTTGTTACCAGGCAGATCATTATAGATTTAACATTTGAAGGACCTTACATGTTAAGCTTTATTAATATGTAATGTCTTCATTTATCTAGTGTTTATAACATACCAGGTTTATGAGATATGGTCTCTGCTGAAACAATGCCAGCTGTTAGAGTAAGTGCCAAAATATAAATAAAATACCATTTAATTCTCACAATAGTCCTGAGATACAACTCTCATTCTTATTTTCAAAAAATAAAGAAATGGGACTTAGAGAGATTTGATGACTTCCCAAGACCTCACACTCAACTATTCAGTAGGGGGCGGATTCAAGTTCAAGCTTTTTTGGATCCAAACCTTTTTATTCGAGTTCTTCCTTGTCTAGCAGAAAGACCAATTATATTACTAAAAGGTTGCATTTAAATGTTCAGGAATAATGCCAAATGCACTATGAGGCAAATTTTATATATGGAAATAGAGAAACTCCAAAAAGGAAAACAGCGATACAAAACAACAAAAGAAGAAAGGATTTAAACAAAGAATATCAGGGGTGGGTGAGCTTGCAGCTTAAAGTCAGAGCTATGACAGATTCACATACACATTGAGAATGGGCCTTTGGGGAGAGAAATAGATGAGGATGTTTTCTGGGAAGTTGGGCTCTGTGAGACTTTAACTTGTGGTTTAGATCTGCTGCACTCTGAATGCTCTTTTTTTTGGTTTGTGTTTTGGGTCACTCGTGGTGCAGCTCAGGGGTTATTCTTGCTCTGCACTCAGGAATTACTCCCTGTCGGTGCTCAGGGTGTTATATGGGATGCCAGGGATCGAACCTGGGTTGGCAACATGCAAGTAAAACTCCCTACCTGCTAGACTATTTTGTCATTCTGAGTGCTTCTGAGTTCCAACTTTAGTTTCTCTGGCATGTTCTAATACGCCAGAGAAAAGGGGTTTCACATGGGTGAGTGTGTTACCATTGGCACGTACTTCCCGAGGCATGGCATCAAGAACTTGTACAGAGACTTGGACTTGGGATCTGTGGAGTCAAGCAGAAGAAAGAAAAAATAGCGTTACATTAGTGAAGGGTCTCTTCATTTGTTTGCGCTAATCATAGATAAAGAGCTAAAGGAAGTCCTAGGTTCATTCACTCTAGCCCTTGGCAAGCCCAGGAAAACCACGAGTTTCGGTTTAAGAACCAGAGAACAGCCATCCCCTAGAGGAGATTGGCACCTAAATCCAGATTTCTCCCTGATTTTACTTCCTCCAACAGAAATAAAGTTTGCCTGAGTGTTACAAAGTTTACAGAAGAGCAAGCAGTTGTTCTGTAAGTTTGTCTCAGTAAATAGTGAAAGCCAAACTATCAATTAGAATAGAGGGAAGCAGATGCTAGAGAAGTAATTGCCAATGTCCTGGGGTTCAGGGGAAGTTTTTGATGTCCTTGCTAGTTAGTTTTAAAGGCTTTCTAAGCAATGCTCAGGGTGCTGAGAGTCTATTCAAGAAAATGTCTGCAGGTGGCTGTCGTGGTTGACTCTGAAGTCACAAGATAGGCACAGAAGCCCTGAGGATGTGGGAATGCCAATGATACACTGACCTAACGGCCACAGGATTAGAACAAAGCAAGGATGAAAGTGAGAACTGGTGAAGTGTGGCATAAAATCACATCGTACTTTGGCCATTGTCTCTTACAGGCCTAATACTAACCTTTGCTTCAGAATTCCTTTAGAATCCTGCCTAAGACTTACATACATCACCCTATGAGAATTAAGCTTCTGAGATTCAACACTTTTCTTACCTGTTCTGCTCAGAAATGTCTCTTGCATAGTCTGGGTCATAGATATAGAAAAATGCCTGAAAGGGTCCAATCCAGCAAGGAAAGGCACAGGGATACATTTCAACAAACTCCTCCAGTTTCTCCATTTTACCATCCTGAAGTAACTGCAGAGTGGAAAAGAAGGGTGGTATTTGCATGAGGCTAAACACAGGTAAGTATAACAAATTAAGAATTCAGAAAAAACCCCTTTGAAAAAGGGTTTTTAAAAAAACCCCTAATAGTCAACTGATTTTGATGAAGGTACTGTAAGATTTTATATCTACCTTCTCTCTCTCTCTCTCTCTCTCTCTCTCTCTCTCATAACAATGTTTTGGTCCCAAGTTCCTGGTACAGATCTTCCAAGACCCATGCAACCTTGTTTACCTAAGAGGTAAGAGTACTATTAGCATGTTTTGTTCTAAGATTTGATCTTTAACCCAGTTCCTAATACAGAACTCTTGAAATACCTGCAATTTCCAAATGATAGCAGTGTTTTTTGTTTTTATGTGATAACTTCTTGGTGAGGTACTTGGTTGGGGGATTGATCACTAGAAAAACCAAGTCATAAGGGAAGCTTAGATTGTTCAGCCCCACTTCCCTCCCTTTCCATAGAGGGGTCAGGGACTGGAAAAGGACTAATGAGTCACATTGACTGCACGATGAAGCTTTCATATGAGTCCCCAAAGTATGGGTTGAACATTCCTGGGGTTGCCCAGGTAAGCCCATCATCCAAGGGCAGAAGCCGCTCTGAATCCTCAGAGCATAGCATTGAGCCACTGGCCAAGTTAGCCATTGAGAACTGTTAGCTGGTGAGCTTGGGAGACCTGTGGGACAGGGAAGGGTGTGGGGCTGGGAACTAGAGTTGCAAATTTGCCAAACTTGGATAAAAGGAGTGGGTATACAAATCCACAAAGCAAATCCAATGTCTAACAATCATTTTCAGGATACATCATATTAAAAATGTCTACACTTATTCAGAAAGATGGCACAAAATTCCATGATAATAATCTCTCTCAATGTCAATGGCCTAAATGCACCAATTAAGGGACACAAAGTGGCAAAATGGATTAAAAAACTGAATCCAACATTCTGCTGTCTACAAGAAACATCTGAATAATCAGAGCAAACACAGACTCAAAGTCAAAGGCTGGAAGACAATTCTGACACAAAGAACTCTTCCAAAAAAGACAGGTGTGGCAATGCTAGTATCTGACAACATAGACTTCAGGCTGAAAAAAGGTTAGAGGGAACAGTGAAGGCCATTTATTAGTAATTAAGGGAGATGTATATCAGGAACAAATTACACTCCTAAACATACATGCACCCAATGGTGGGCCAGCAAATACGTAAAATAACTGCAAATATACTTCAAAGAAGACATTGACAGTAACACAATAGTAGTTGGAGAATTCAACACTGCTCTACCAACTCTTGATAGATTGGAAAGACGAAACTCACCAATAATACTGGCTCTGGAAGAAATGGAAGAGGACTGGTAGATACATACAGGGCTTTTCATCCCCCCAAAAGATGAATACATATTTTTCTCCAGTGTACATTGAAAATTCTAAAATATAGACCACATGCTGAGCCACACAGCATACCTAAATAAAAAAAAAGATAGAAATTGTGTCAACTATTTTTTCTGACCTTCATGCACTGAAGATGGACGTTAACCACACAAAAAAGCAGGAAGTCAAACCAAACACCTGGAAACTGAACAGCTCACTGCTGAACAACCAATGGATCATAGAAGAAATCAAAGAGGAAATCCAAAGATTCCTGGAAACAATGAAAATGAAGACACAAAACTATCAAACTTGTGGGATACAGTGAAAGCAGTGTTAAGAGGAAAGTTCATAGGTCTGCAAGCTTGCATCAGGAAAGAATAAAGGGGCCCACATAAATAACCTGACTTCACAGCTCAAAGTCAGAAAAAGACCAACAAAAAAGGAGCCCAACCCAGGCAGAAAGAAAGAAATAATAAAACTTAGAGCAGAAATCAATGAACTGGAATCCCAATGAACAATCTAAAAGATTAATGAAACCAAGAGCTTTTTTTTAAATAAATAAATAAGATTGACAAACAACTTGCAAGACTCAAAGGAAAGGAAAAGAGATACCGAATAAACAGAATCAGAAATGTAACGGGGGACATCATAACAGAAACCACAGAAATCCAAAAGATCATCATAGATTACTTTGAAAGTTTGTATGCCACAAAACAAGAGAACCTGGAACAAATAGACAAATTCCTGAAGTCCTATATCCTCCCACAGCTGTGACAAGAAGACTTACAATACCTGAATAAGCCTATCACCATTGAGGAAATTGAAGCAATAATTAAAAGTCTTCCCAAACAAAAAAACCCCAGGTCCAGATGGATTCACTATTAAATTCTTCCAAACTTTTTAAGGAGGACCTAATGCCAGTCCTTTTCAAGCTCTTCCAGGAAACAGAAAACACAGAAACACTCCCAAAAAGCTTCTACAAGTAACATATCACCCTGAGACCCAAAGCAGACAGAGACGTACAAAAAAAAGAAAATTACAGACCAATCTCCCTGGTGAACACAGATGCTAAGATCTTCAACAAAATACTAGCAAATTGAATCCAAAGACTCATCAAAAAGATTATAACATCATGACCAAGTAGGATTCATCCTAGGAAAGCAAGAATGGTTCAACATTCGCAAGTCAATCAACATAATACATCACATAAATAAGAGAAAAAATAAAAACCATATGATCATATCAATAGACGCAGAGAAAGCATTTGGCAAGATCCAACACCTGTTCATGATAAAAAAAGTCTCCACAAAATGGGAATTGAAGGAACTTTCCTCAATTAGTCAAAGCCAAAATCCCACAGCGAGTATCATTCTCAGTGGGGAAAACTGAAAAGACTTCCCCTAAGATTGGGGACCAGACAAGGCTGCCCACTCTCACCACTTCTATTCAATATAGTACTGGAAGTACTTGCCATATCAATCAGAGAAGAAAAGGACATTAAAGGCATCCAGATAGGCAAGGAGGAAGTCAATCCCATTCACAAGTGTGCCACAGAAAATCAAATACCTAGGAATTAGCTTATTTATTTATTTATTTATTTATTTTTGCTTTTTTGCTCACATCTGGCAATGCTCAGGGGTTACTCCTAGCGCTTCACTCAGGAATTACTCCTGTCGATGCTCGGGGACCATATAGCATGCTGGGGGATTGTACCCAGGTCAGCCACATGCAAGGCAAACGCCCTACCCATTGTACTATCACTCCAGCCCACCTAGGAATCAGCTTAACTAGGAATGTAAAGTACCTGTACAAAGAAAATTACAAAACGCTACTTCAAAAATTAAAAGAGGACACAAGGAAATAGAAACCCATTTCCTGCTCATGGATTGGGAAAATTAACATTGTCAAAATGGTACTATTCCTTAGAGCTTTAAACAGATTCAATGCAGTCCCTATAAGGATACCCATTAGTCAAAGAAATTGACCAAACACTCCTACAATTTGTATGGAATATTAAACCTCCACGGATAGCTAAAGCAATCCTTGGGAAAAAGAAGGTGGAAGCATCACCTTTCCCAACTTTAAACTGTACTACAAAGTGATAGTAATTAAAACAACATGGCATTGGAGTAAAAACAGACCTGTGGGCCTATGGAATAGAGTTGAGTATCCTGACACACATCCTCAATTACATGATCATTTAATCTTTGGTAAAGGAGCAAAAAAGTACAAAATGGAGCAAGGAAAGCCTTTTCAACAAGTGGTGCTGGGAAAACTGGTCAGCTATGTATAAAAATATGAATTTGGACCTCTGTCTAACACCATGCCACAAAAGTCAGATCAAAATGGATTAAATATCTCAATATCAGACCTGAATCCATAAAGTATGTTGAAATATCGGAAAAATCCTCCATGACATTGATGCTAAAGGCATCTTCAAAGATGAAAACACCACTAACAAAGTAATTAGAAGCAAAGATAAACATATGGGACTACATGAAACTAAAAAGCTTCTTCACTCAAAAGAAATGGTGACCAAGATAAAAAACAGTCCACAGAGTGGGAAAGAATATTCACCCGATACCCATCCAATAAGGGGTTTTAATATCCAGGATATATCAGGTACTGGTAGAACTTTACAAGAAGAAAACAGCCAACCCCATCAAAAAATAGGGAGAAGAAACAAACAGAAACTGCATCAAAAAAGACATTTGAATGGCCAAAAGACATATGAAAAAATGCTCATCATCACTAATCATCAGGGAGATGAAAATCAAAACAACAATGAGATATCATCTCACACCACCAAGACTGGCGCATATTCAAAAGAGCAAGAACAACGAGCGCTGGTGTGGATAGCGGGGATAAAGGGACTTTCATCAATTTTTTGGTGGGAATGCTGACTGGTACAGCATTTTTGGAAAACAATATGGATATACCTCCCAAAAACTAGAAATTGAGCCTCCCATTTTACCCAGCCATACCACTTCTGGGACTATACCCTGGGAGGCCAAAAACACACAGCAGAAACACCATCTACACTTCCTATGTTCATAGCAGTACTATTCACAATAGCCAGAATCTGGAATCAGTCAGAGTGCCTGCCCGAGAACAGACGACTGGATAAAGAAACTTTTGGTACATCTATACAATGGAATACTATGCAGCTGTTGGGAAAAGCAAAGTTATGAAATTTGCTTGTAAATGGATGGACATGGAGAGGATGATGCTGAGTGAAATTAGCCAGAGGGAAAAGGAAAGATATAGAACGACTTTATTTATTTGTGGGATATAAAAAAATAGTATGATACCAATATCCAAGGCTAGGCAAAACATGGATCAGGAGGTCTTGTCATTGGGTGGAATCTTGTCAGTTGGTGCAAGTGTCAGGAGTGAGAGGTTAGGTAAGACAGAGAAAGGAACAGTGTACTAATAATTGTTGGAAATGATAATACCAGCCTAGAACTGAGCATTGAATGTAGGCAAAGGGATATACATGATAACCTCTAAATGTATGTACTGCAAGCCACAATGAGGAGAGAGAGAGAGAGAGAGAGAGAGAGAGAGAAGTGAAAATTGCCTACCATAGATGTAGACTGGGGGAGGGGGGAATCTGGGACATTGGTGGTGGGAAATGGGCACTGGTAGAGGGATGGGTGCTGGAACATGAACACTTTTGTAGTTGTATATCTCATTGTGGTATAATAAAAATTTTTAAAAATTAAAAAAGAAGAAAAAGGAAAAAGCTTTGACAGCACTGACTCCTCAGCAGAGTTGACTCAGGGCCCTTAGGAGCTTCAACTGACCCGTATTAGCACTTTCGGCAATTATTAGCACACTGTTCCCTTCTCTGACTTACCTAACCTCTGACTCCCACACATTTGTGGTAATTTCCACCTTTGTCAAGACCTCCTGATCCATGAAAAAACTCATTTCTTCACTACTGATTATTTAAGAAGCATTGTTTTAACACACTTTTTTCAATATTTGGGTTACACCCAGGGATGTGGAGGGTTACTCCAGGCTCTGCACTCAGGAGTTTACTCCTGGTGGTGCTCAGGGGACCATATGGGATGTGAGGATTGAACTGTGTCTGCTGAATGCAAGGCAGATGCCCTACCCCTGTACTGTGGCTCTGGCCCCTTAACACACCTTTTTAATAGCTGGTTTAACAGATCCTAGACTCATTTTTTTAATATTTTTTATCATACCACCATGAGATATACAATTACAAAGATGTTCATGTTTGGGTTTCAGTCATGCAGTGTTCCAGCATCCATCCCTCCACTAGTACCCACTTCCCACCACCAATGTCTGCTGATTCCCTCCCTCCTCCCTTAGCCTGCCTCTATGGCAGGCACCTTGCCTTCTCTCTCTCTCTCTCTCCTCTCTCTCTCTCTCTCTCTTCTCTTACACATTGTGGCTTGCAATGCATACAGTTAGAGGTTATCAAGTGTATCCCTTTTCCTATATTCAATGCTCAGTTCTAGGATGGTATTATCATTTCCAATGATTATTAGTATGCTGTTCCCTTCCCTGTCTTACCTAACCTCTGACTCCCACACACTTGCAACAGATTCCACCCATTGACAAGACCTCCTGACCCATGTTTTGCCTGACCCTTGGATATTGGTATCATGCTATTTTTTATGTCCCACAAATAAATACACCTAGACTCATTTTCAAATCATTTGACTAATGGTCTTTCTCAAGTTCAATTTCTGGAAGGCATGGGAGTAAAAATCAAACTTGAATGATAAACAGAGTAAATGGAAGTTGAAGAAGGATAAGTTAAGGGAAAAGTTCATGCAGTTAAATTAAAAAAATCACTAAAACATACAGCACAATTACTCAAAAGAGAGGGAGACTGGGAGAAGTGCAGTCTCTGTCCAGACCTTCCTCTCCTCATACAGCTGCCCTTAAGTTCCACACACAACAGAGACACTATTTTCAAGAGAAATTAAACTGGGGAGCTCTGAACTTGAAGAAAGCATGTGTTATAGAGGTCGGTGGAGAAAGACTTAACTGAAAACAGGAGGAAAGTGAGAGTATAAGCAAAGGACTATTACAAGTCCTTCCTCCCTCCTCTTCTCTGCTCCCACCAGACCCACGGTCACCTGGCAGCTCCCTCTGCAAGAGGAAGGCAGAGTCTTCTCTAAGAGATTGGGAGCCATACAGATGCTGACAGTTATTTTAATGTTTTATTATACTTTACCGTGAGATATACAGTAACAAAGATGTTCATAAGATGTTCATATTTGGGTTTTGGTTATACATTGTTCCAGCACCCATCCCTCCACCAGTCCCCATTTTCCACCACCAATGTCCCCAGTTCCTCCCCCTCCTAGCCTGCCTCTGTGGAAGGTTTCTTAATTTCTTCAGATGCTGACAGTTTGGGTACTCAACGGTCAGAGAGACCCCTTGGCATGTTCAAGACTTCCAAAGTCTGGTGCTTCACTCTTAAAATGTGAAATGGCAGTTGAAGACCATCTGACATTTGAGGACCAACTAACATGACAGAAATTAAACAAAACAAACTATAGCAATCAGTCTTCAAAGGGGTGCCACTGGCCCCACTCCCTCCTCCCACACAGTAAAAGGCTTGTCAGTATGACTAACTACAAACAACAGAAACAAGGCTAGGAAAGTTCCAAGACTCAGTTACAATAGACAGTAGCTCCCATTTAAGAGTCTTTCTCCCCGTTCTGGCTCTTTTCTCATACTCTGTAGCAGGTTGCATGATAAGAGGACCACCTCTTCCAACTTGTCTGGATTGAACCAGAATGTTGGGTTTCAGAACTCAAATCACATGACAGGAGGTTTGGATTTGATTAGACAACTAGCTTTGGTTAATTGGAGCAATATTTTTTAAGATTCAGAGTGTACAAGATTCCTGTGCACACAAGAACATGATTTCTTATTATTCCTGAGAACCTAAGACTAGGTGAGCAAAGTCAGGCTAACTATCCAAAGAATAACAGACCCAGTGGAGGAGGACAAAGGCCTCCAAGATGACAACCAGTCTTTCCTAAGGCCCAGAAAGTGGAAGCAGATGCAGCAGTGAACCAAGCCAAAGGCATCTGAGTTTGGCTCTAAAGAGCAAACCCTCTTAGCCTAGTTCAGCTTGAATTGATGACTTGGGGGCAAGAGCAAAATTAGTTGGTTGTTGTTGTAAGCCACTCAGTATTACCACACTTTCAGTGCGTCATCAAGTAATTAAGACTAAATTGTGAATAAGACAGTGCTTGAAAATTAAGCAATGATGGCTAATTTTTTTCACAATTTAATTTTATCCCCAGTCCTTTCCCTTTGTGTGCCAGTGATCATACACCTTTTTATAGTGTCAGGGATGTCAAAGAACAAAGCGCCCAGGTATGTACTAGTATGTGCGACAGTGCCAAGGATGAACTCAGTCCTCATGGACCTTTGACTAGTAAGATAGGCAGTTTTGGTGACTGATCCATCATTAGGCCCTTGATGGCTAATGGTTTTAACAAAAAATATTTTAGGAGAGATTGTAGGAAGGTAATACCAAGAGGCAAAGATTTTCTAAATCCATGAGGATCTAGAACTACTATCCAACCAATAGGGGTTCTGTAAAGAGAGAAGAGAGCAAGTGAGAGGGCTATAGTGGAATTATCAAAGAAGACAGAGTATTCACTGTTAAATAGTGCTCCATCCTAAATTCTTTGTCCTTATCTCTTTAATGGCTAGCATACAATAATAGTTGGAAATTGTGTTTTTATTTCATTAATGTGTTACATGCAGCTCTTTATTTAAATAAACTAACAAAGTAATGTTTGTCAAATAAGCTAACAAGAAGTAATGTTTATGGAATGTTTTGTTTCACTTTTCTTTTTGCATTTCATGTAGTTTACCTCTAAGACCTGGGTTTGAATCTTGGCATCATAAATGGGCCCCCAAGCACTAACAGGGGTGCTAACTTGTCGACAGCATAAACTGGCTAAAAAAACAGACACCCTTTGTACAGTCTGGGGGGGGGGGGGGGGGGGGGGCAGGACTAGCCCCCTGAGCACTACTCAGTGTGACCTCCCCCACACACACACACACACACACACACACACACACACAAAGGGATGCAATTCAGGGGTATAGCACAACCCTTGTTCTGTCTCTACAGCCTGCTTTTTAGAACTTTAGTCTTATTAGTCTATAGAAGAGTTCATTGCAGCCCGGCTCAGCCACGCGGTTCATCAATAAATGCTCAAGTCTTGAGGTGACTAGAGATTATCCCACCCGCACGGCAAAGCCTGGCAAGCTACCCATGTTGTATTTGACATGCCAAATACCAGTAACCATTATAGACCTCATTCCCATGACTTGATGGAATGGTTTGAGGCTGTTTAAGTTCCTGGAGAGGGCAAGATGCCCTTGGGCTATCTTGCATGTGACAGGACATATTGAGATATTACTGGTGCCTGCTCGAGTAATTGATGATCTACTGGAAGTCAAGTGATCAAGTGATCAAGCCTAGAACTGAGTATTGAAAGTAGGTAAAGGGATATACATAGTAACCCTTCAGTGTCTATAATGCAAACCACAATGTGCAAATGAAGAAAGAGAGAGAGAGTAAAAAAAGTACATGCCATAGAGGGGGGTGGGAGTGGGGAGAAACTGGGGACACTGGTGGTGGGAAATGTACACTGGTGGAGGGATTTGGAACATTATATGACATAAACCCAATCATGAGAAACTTCAAACTGTGTATCTCACTGTGATTCAATAAAAAAGAGAGAAGAAATAAAAGTAAAATAATATATTAGAAAACCCAGAATAAATTCTTTACTATATGGCCAAATGATTTTTTTTAAATGTTCCCAGATGATTCAATGTAAGAAGGTCAGAGTTCAACACATTTCTATGGAAAATCTGGTTGTCTGTAAATGACAGAATGAAGCTGAATGTGTCTTTACCTGACACTATTATGAGAATCCACTCAAAATGCACCAAAGACCCACTTGTAGAACCTAAAACTAAGGCTCTTAGAAAACAACAGAGGAGAAAAGCTGTATGTCATGAGTTCTGGCAATGATGTCTTAGATGTGACAGTTAAAGGCATAGGCATAAAAGAAAAATAAGCAAATTAGACCTTACAAAATTTAAAAAAATATGTGTGAAAATACAGTTTTAGTAGAGTAAAAGGGAGCCCACAGTGTGAAGGAAAATATTTGCAAATTATATATCTGAAAAGGGATAATATGCAAACTACAAAGAGAACCAAAACTCAAGAATAAAAACCCAACAATTCAACTCAAAACTGAGAAAAAACATTCCTTCAAAGATGACTTAAAAATGACTTTGAGCACATGACAAGATTTTTTTTACTATTACTGATTGCTGGGGGAATAGTGCCAGAGCAATAGCACTATGGGTAAGGCGTTTGCCTAGCATGAGGCCCACCCGAGTTAGATCATGGGCATCCTATATGCTCCCCTGAGGAGTGCCAGAAGTAATTCCTGAGAATCGCTGGGTGTGAGACACACACACACACACACACACACACACAAGCAGAAAATAACAAGTGTTAGTAAGGACGTGGAGAAATTAGAATCTTTATGCACTTCCTTGTTTTTGGTGGGGGAGTCATACCAAGTGACGTTCAGGCATTACTCCTGGCTCTTTGCTCAGGAATTACTCCCTGGCAGTGCTCAGGGGACCTTATGGGATGCCGGGCACTTCTGATGGGAAAGTAAAATGGCATTGAGAAAAACAATATGGCATTTCCTAAAAAGAAAAAAAAATTATCACCATATAATAAATGCTCGAGTTTTCAGGCTGCCCTGGGGCCATCAGCCACAGCATGAAGAGCCTCAAAAGCGGCTGGGGAGGTTGGAACTCGGCTTGCCCCGGGCCCAGCTGACTATGGGGCCCCCAGGAGGGCAGATGGGTTTTGGGAGTGGTCCCATCACCTCTGGGGGGTCCCGGAAGCAGCCGGATGAGACTTCGCCCATCACACTAGCCACCATTTTCGCTGTCTGGATGCTGCGAAACTGCCTCACGACCAGATTAACAGAGCAAAACCAGTTTGAGCCCATGCCGCGTCCATTAAAATAGTGGAAACAGTAATGTCTTTTAATGCACTGCATTCCACGAAGAGCAGGAAAGTTTGGGGAGGGGAGATAAAGAGGAGAGAAATGACATACAGAACCCGCCAAGTAGTTGAGGTGTGGGGGGGGGGAGGGAGGTGGGGACATTGGTGATGGGAGATGGGTTTGGGTGGAGGGATGGGTGTTGGAACACTGTAGAACCAAAACTCTACATGAGCATCTTTCAATTGTATGTCTAAAATGGTGCAATAATATTTGGGGAAATAATAAATAAAAAAAAAATATGGTAGCAGACATCTTGGCCTACACCTGGCTGGAGCCCAGTCAGGAAACCTAAGTGTGGAGTTTTCCTGTTACTGAATAGAGTAATAGAACCTGTGTAAGTAAAGCCTTTTAAAACTGCAAAAAAAAAAAAAAAATGCTCGAGTTTTCAGGTGACATTACAAGAGAATTCCACCACCACGGCAGAGCCTGGCAAGCTACCCGTGTCGTATCTGACATGCCAAATACCAGTAACAATGTAGATCTCATTCCCATGACTTGATGGAATGGATTGAGGCTCTTTATGTTCCTGGAGTGGGCAGATTCCCTTGGGCTATCTCGCATGTGACAGGACGTATTGAGATGTTACTGGTGCCCGCTCGAGAAAATCGATGATCTATGGGAAGACAGTGATACAGTGACAGTGATACTGTAATTTATTTCTGGGTAGCTCCAAAAAAAAATTGAAAGTAGGGTCTCAAAAATGTTTGTGCACCTGTATTCATGCAGTAGCATTATCCACAGTTTTAAAATGTGGAAGAAATCTAAGTGTCCATTGATAGCAAATGGATAAATAAAATATGGAATGCACATACAATGGACTATTACTTTAAACGGAAAAAAAAATTTTGATATGTGCTACAACATGAGTTAACCTTCACGATATTATGCTAAATGAAATAAGCCAGTCAGAAAAAGAGAAATACTATATGATTCCATTTACACGAGGTACTTAGAAAAGTTAATATCATGAAGACAAACAATATAAAAGTGGTTTCCAGGAATTGGGGAAGGTGTGTAGGGGAGGAAGGTGAATGATTATTTAATTAGTATAAAGCATGTTTTACAGGATGAATTGAATTATAGGGATGGATGGTGATGATGAAATACAGTTTTAACAATGTAAATGTAATAACACTGAGCTATACACTTGAAAGATAGTTGCTATGTTAAAGTTTGTGTGTACTTTACCACAATTTACAAAATGAGGAAAATCAAGGTCGAGGTTGGAGAAATAGTATCGAGGCTAAGGTGCATGCTTTGCAAGCCAGCAGACTCAATTTGATCCTCCATACCACATGGCACCCAGATACTGCCAGATGTGACCCACAAAGCCACCACTTCAACTGTACACCCATTAAAAATTCTGGGCTTCCTGGAGCTTTCTCAAACTTCCTCAAACTACAACACAGATAAGCCAATAGTAGCACACCAGATTGGATAGGATGGAACTTAGAAAGCAATCAATCTCGATTAACAGAATGTATACACAGAAGGTTTATCCTGTAACAACATCTTAGAAATCTCTTATACAAGGACTTTAATGGCTCCATGGTGGAATACCACAATTTTTACTTTCTTCTAAAGAAACAAATTTTGATCATTCTGTTAGCGGACTGTCTTAACGGGTAGTTGGGAAATTGGAGACAATGGTGGAAGGAAGGTGTAATGGTGGTGGGATTGGTGTTGGAATATTGAACGCCTCTAACAAATCATCATGAACAACTTTGTAAACCACAGTGTTTATATAACGTGTAAGGGGAAATTTTACATATGTGGTCTTTTAGGGCTTATAAATAAAAGAAAAGGGGAGGGGGAAATGATGGCCCCCACTCAGGGGGGGTCCCAAGGCCCTAGGCCCAAGGGACCCTCTGTGGATTCCAAGGTTCTAACAGCACTTGGGTCAGGGGACAACCAAGGCAGCAGATGCCAGGGCCTAGAGGGGCCCCGACAGTACTCACAACCCATTAGGCCCCTGGCCTATGTCCGGGGCCTACAACAGTTCCCCCTGCACTGTGGACAGATGAAAGATCTAGACCAGAGTTTCCTGAATGTTACTCTTTTTTTTCAATAGAAATCTTACTTAACTGTCTTTTTTATATCACATTTTAAAAAAAGTATTTTATTATACCACCGTGAGATATACAATTACAACGTTGTTCATGTTTGGAGGTTTCGGTCACATAGTGTTCCAGCACCCGGCCCTCAATCAGTGCCCATTTCCCACCACCAATGTCCCTCCCCCCTCCCGTAGCCTGCCTAAATGGCAGGTTCTTTATCTCTTTTCTTTCTCCCTCTCTCTCTCTTCCTTCTCTTACACATTGTGGGTTGCACTACATACACTTAGAGGCCATCATGTGCATTTTTTGGCCTGTATTTAAGTTCTAGGTTGGTATTAGCCCTTTCGACATTTATTCACACATGTTTCCTTCTCTGTCTTATGAAGGTAACTCTTTAATCCGTCTTCTGCTACTTTTTACTCCATCTGGTGGGAAATGTACACGGTCAAGGGGTGGGCATTGGAACATTCTATGATGGAAACTCAATCATGAACACCTTTGTAACTGTGTATCTCACAGTGATTTAATAAAAACAATGAAAAGAACAATAAAACCTCTGTGTACCAGACATATCCAGAGAGCAGCCAGTGAGAAGGGAGCATAGGTCAGTGATGAGAAATACCTCCAGAAAAGAGATGAGCTGACAGACTGTTTGGTAAGCTTCAATATTTGCAAGTATTACTGAGATGTGTTTGGCAAACCTACTAGAGTATTTAGAGGAAAACGTGGTAGATATAGAAAAACTAAGGATATGAGAAAAGGAGAAAGTTAATTAATACTTGGAGAGGGACAAAAGCTCTATGAGAAAAGGAATAAAATTAATCCCACAGAGAAGTGATGACATTTACACAAACAAGATAATGTGAAACTTTCCTATTTAACTAAAGATACACATATAATTATATTGACACAGGAGAAAATGGTGTGATTATTCATCTTGCTGGAGATGATGCTTAACAGGCAGATCTGACATTAGCAAGAGCCAGACAACCTGCTCAGGGGTGGGCGCAAGCTCCAGGGAGGGCGTGGTGACCCTGCCCTGACGCGCAGGGCGTGGCCCAAACATCAACGAAGCAAAACAAAATGATTCAATTAGCAGATGCAACATAGCAATATTTTACAAGTAAGGATTTAACGGAATGATATAAAAGGGCAGAGAGCGGGGCTGGGGAGATGACTAGTAGGACTCAGGGGTGCTGACGACTCTATCTTCTACAATTAACGCATCTTATTTAGGTCACCCTACTGTTGTTTCCAGCAACGCACGAGGAAGGTCTTTTGCAATGCAATACCAGCATGCAAGAAATGAGCGAAGCAAATGAGTCCCATCCGAGTTTCCATCAGCGTTGCTGTCTGCACTCAGATTCTTTTAAAACCCCTCCCAGGCCCCCAGCGTCCTTCGGAGTGACGGCAGGGAATCCCCTTTCCCCTGAGGGCTGTAAGGGAGCTGGTGGAGGGCAGCGACAAGACCCCGAGGCTGAGCGGACCGAGGGATGGGCGCAAGGGAAGGAAGCAGCAGCCGGCCTCCCCGGCGGCTACAGCCTCCCCCTTTCTCTACCTTCTGGTGGCCGTAGAACCAGTGAGTGGGGGGCGCGGGGAAGGGCCGCAGATCTCGCAGCAATCGCTGCCTCCGTAGGTACAGCTTGATGGCCTGCAGCAGCCCCAGCGCCAGGCAGAATACGAAGGCCAGGTAGAAGGACCGCGCCCAGCGGGTCTCCAGCCAGGAGGACTCCATGGCAGCTTGCAGCGCGGACTGCCTACAGTATTCACCGCCACGGAGGCCCCTGAGCAAGTCCGAGCTCCGCGCAAGGGGTGGATCACGCAGCCCACCGCGCCCCTGGGCCCTCCGGAAGCTCCCAGACTCCCCGGGAAGGAGCGGGGGAGGGCCTGGGGGTGTAGGGAGGGCGTAGGCTGGGCAGAGTGCCCGGATTTCTAAGGCTTTGGTGGAGCGATGCAAGCCGACTTTTTAACACCCTCCTATCTTGGGAGGTCAGGATTTACGATTTAAAAGAATGCCAAGGCAAAACATGGATCAGGAGGTCTTGTCAGTGGGCGAAATCTATCGCAAGTGTATGGGAGTCAGAAGTTAGGTAAGACAGACAAGGGAACAATGTGCTAATTGTTGGAAATGATAATACCAGCCTAGAACTGAGCATTGAATATAGGATATACATGATAACCTCTAAATGTATGCATTGCAAGTCACAATGTGTAAGGGAAGGAAGAGAGACAGAGACAGAGAGAGACAGAGAGACAGAGAAAGAGAGACAGAGAGACAGAGAGTGACAGAGGGAGAGAAACAGAGACAGAGAGACAGACAGGGGGAGAGAGAGAGACAGAGAGACAGACAGAGAGAGAAGAGGGAAAGTGCCTGCCTTAGAGAGGTCTGGGGGGAGGAGGGAGAAAATCAGGGGACATTGGTGGTGGGAAATGGGCACTGGTGGAGGGATGGGTGCTGGAACACTGTGTGACTGAAACCCAAACATGAACATCTTTTAATTGTATATCTCACAGTGGTATAATAAAATGTTTTTTAAAAATTGCTCAATCTAATTCAGGTGTTTATTTGGTCCAATATGAAGTAGGTATTGCATATACCTATAGGGAATTTCAAGAAGGCTGAGCTCTATGGACCATGATAAACAACAAATAGCATATTAGACAGAATTTGTTGCATCCAGAAAAGAGTCAGCCAGACATCTGTCCATGTAATGGTAATGGATGAACCACGGGGATGGCCATAACCAAAGATCTCAAGGCCATTTATGAAAACTTCCTGTGTCTGTTGACTGCTTATTCTTTTCTAAATTGTATTTTATTAACATATAACATCATTCACATACTTCAAAAGTAATAAATTAAAATTCTCCCCCCAAAAGAAAGAATACCAAGGTTGAAAGCATTGATTTTATCCTTTGCCACAGATAAATAGTAAACTACTATAAATAGAAAGACTTTATTTCCAACTCAAATTTCTCAAAACCCACAGGGGAGGTGGGAGGAGGCTGAGAGATAGAACAGCTGTAAGCCTTGCACATACTGACTCCGGTTCAGTGCCCTGTATGCCCCCTGAGGTCTCCAAGAGTGATCCCTGAGCACAGAGCCAGGAGTAAAACCTGAGCACTGCTGGGTATGGCCCAAAAAACAAAAACAAATAAACACCCCCTTCCCCAATCCCAGGCCCCAATTAGAGGCCTGGGCTAATGGTGGGCGGGTTTGATCGATAAACTTATCCAGTCTAAGCTGTCCAGTGGGTGTGCTGGGAAATGCTTTACAATATTGCTGCTCTGATCTCTAGTGTTAGCTGGCTTTCACGATGTCCTTGTTTCAATCTCCAAGAAAAGATACTGAAGATTGAAATAGCAGAAGCAGTAAAGTTAGTAGACAGTGGATTGTCTACACCATACCAGGACAATGAGGGCCCCTACGTGCTTTGCAAACCCCAGTGCAAAGTGAACATGTGGCTGCTGGTTGAAAATTTATTAATGGTTTCAAGGAGATGAGATTATTAGGCCAAGGATGCAGGGCTCTGAGAGCAGGACCAAGAGAACTGACTACTTAGCTCTATAGACTATGAAGCCAGTCATGGATTCAAGACAGGTGAAGAACCTCAAGAGTGAAAAGCCTAAAGAATATAGTAAGAGGTCGTAAAATAATAAAAAAAGAAAGTTTTTTTTATATTTATCATGCGGTGAACAAGGCCTGACTTTCCAAACAGCAGGGAACTCTCAGAAACTTTTATAAGTACTGCTTACACTTCACTTATGCAGTTCTCTATGTTCATACAGGTTCATTACCTGTGTTGAATTTATTGCCCTGAATGAGAAACTTAGTGATGTCTGCATGTCCTTATTACTGTTTTCCTCTTGTGTTAGCATCCTAGCTTCTGAGTCAGATTTAATTTGGTATTTTGTCCATGGTTAAGACAGAATCCAATGGTGGTAACCACACCTAAATGGAGTACTGATCCATCAGTGTTCCACTATGTGCTACAGCATATATGTGCTAACTGCCTCTTACCCAGACCCTCCTATCACCAGTCTACCACTATCCACCAACTTCTTCACTTGATCACTTGACATCCCGTTATCCATTGACTTGCTTGAGCGGGCACCAGTAACATTTCCCTATCATGTGCCAGTGTAGCCCAATGGCATCTGGTTACTTCAGGAATATGAAGAGCCTCAAACCATTCGTTTAGGGTCTTGAAGAAGAAGTCTGACCATCTTGTAGGTGGGTGACCACGTGATTTTTTGACATCCTGTGGGATCCAGTCGGTAATGGCTCTAGTCCAGCGGTCATCTCCAAATCACATTACATGTCCAGGCAATTTGATTTTCGACACCTTGGCAAACGAGACAGCATCCCTGACTCTCGATCATCAACGGAGATCAGAACTCTGGGATCCTTCTCCACTTGAGTGAGGCATGATATTCCAAGCATAGCTCTTTCGATTTCTCTTTGGGAGACCCAAATAGCATTCTCATCCTGCTTTCATGGGCTATTTCTTCGATGCTCTTGAAGGCATTCCATGCCACTCTCTTTCTCCTGCACAGCTTAGGTTTTAGGTCATTCATCATGTTGACTTCTCGACCTAGGTACACATAACTGCTGTATTCAGAGATGTTTGTTCTGTTGGGAGTGAATGGGACTTCTAGAACTAGTTCGTTTTTCATGAACATTGTTTTGTTGAGATTCAGCTATAGACCTATCTTTCCACATTCTTGGTTGAAGTCAGCCAGTATTTGTGCCACTTAGCTAATGTTTGGTGTTATTAGAACGATGTCATCAGCAAAGTGGAGGTGGTGTAGTTGCAGACCGTCTATCTTCACTCCCATTTCTTCGCATTCTAATTGTCGCATGATGTTCTCGAGGGTGGCACTGAAGAGTTTTGGTGAAATGGTATCACCCTGCTGGACCCCTCTTTTGACATAAATGATCACTTCCTTGTAGAATGGTGAGATCCTGGTGGTGAATCCGTAGTACAGCTCATGAAGGATCTTGATGTATTGGGTTTGAACACCCTGTTTGGCTAGGGCTTTGATGACTGCTTCAGTCTCAACAGAATCAAAGGCTTTTTTAAAATCAATGAACGTGAGATAGAGCGGCATCTTGTACTCCCTACAAACCTCAATGAGCTTGGTTACTGTGTGGATATGGTCGATTGTGCTGAATCCTTTTCAGTAGCCAGCTTGCTGCTTGGTTGTCCTTCATCTAATGTTCTGTCAATCCTGTTCAGGATGACTCGAGAGAACAGTTTGTAGATGACGGACAACAGGCAGATGAAGCAATAGTTGCAAATGTCATGGATGTCTCCCTTCTTGAACAGTAGAACTGTCCTGCTGGTTTTCCATTGAGAGAGCACCTTGCATTCATACAGGTATTGTGTGAACAGCCGAGCCAGTGTATTGATGAGTACCGATGACAGATTCTTTAGGAGTTTGGGTCTGACTTTGTCTGGGCCGGATGCTGTTCACTTCTTTACCAATGAAATGGCATGTCAGATTTCAGAAGGAAGTACTTTGGGAATAACATATCCATCCTGCGGAATATGGTATGTGGGCAGATGGATGTGACTATCAAAGAGATCCGAGTAGAAGCCATGGATAATCTTTTCCATTGCCTTTCTGGAAGATGTGATCGATCCATCAGGACATCAGAGGGCAGCACTAAGAAGGATAAACAAGGAGTGGCTGATAAAATCTCAGGGCCAAACTAGGCTGTCAAAACAAAGAAGGACTAAAGTGACTGTCTGTACTTTCAATGTGTGAACACTGGCATCAGAAGCATATATCAAGGACCTGATGGTGCAAGTGCGAATGATCAAGTACAACATCACTGGTCTGACTGAGATGAGAAGGCGCCAATCACATCATGCCATTTTTGACACCAGAGAAGAACTGTTCCTTGGAACATGAGATGAAAGAGGCGCCGGTGGCGTTGGTGTCCTTGTCAACACAAACCTGGTCATGAGGATTGATTCATTTGAATGCCTAATAAACCAGAATGGATGATTACACTTGAAGAGATGTGGTCCATTGCCAGCAGTTTCTATCTTCATTGTCTATGCACCAACATCCACATACAAGGAAGAAGAAATTGAGAAATTATACATGGAACTGGAGGAGTTCTATAAAGAAGATCATACTTTCTATAAGATCATAGTCGATGATTTTAATGCCAAGATAGGACCGAGAAGATCGGCCAAAGAACTCCACATTGGGACCCACAGCCTAGAATGGAACAAACAGGGTGAGAGACTATCTGAGTTTATCATGTCCACCAAGACATTCATGGGAACTCACAGTTCCAGAAGGCTGAAGCGAAACGTTGGACATGGAATCTCCTGGTGGACAGTTCCACAATGAAATTGACCACATCATATTCAATCGATGGTTTTGCTTGACCGATGTCACTGTCATCCCAAAATTCCAAACAGGATCTGAAACAGGATCAAACCACCATCTCCTTCATGCAAAATTCTACTTCACGCAACAGGGAGAAAAGGCTGCAAAGTTTAAGAAGAGAATTCCCAGAATGACAACCAACTGGGAACTCTTTGGCATCATTGCAGCAACATGGGAAGATGCCGCCATTGACGACATAGGTGAAGAATAAAACCGACTGGTTCAGCACCTCCATGATAGTGCAAAGAATGCCGAGAAAGAAAAAAAGACACAAAAGGACGCCCGTCTTCAAAAACTCTCGAGCTCATTCACCAACTTGGCAAGACGTGAGCCTCAGGCAACCAAATGATAATGTCCAAGCTTGCAAAGCAGTGCAGAGAAGCAATAAAGGAAGACTTTGAAGAGAGAAGAACAGAAATACTGGCCGATGCAGCAGAAGCCGGTAAAAGCATTCGCAACACCCTCCTGTCCTTTGCCAATTATAAGATCCACCAACTATAAATTATTATCTGACATTCTCAGTGTTTTCTAGTTTGTTCATTTTCTTTGGGGTTAATCATGACACATTCCTTTTCCTGATTCTTTCTCTGTGCCCTGTTCATCCCTCAGATCATGGTGGTGAAAGTCCTCACCATGTCATGTTGCCCTGATTCATAGCCAGATTCTGCTTGCACTACCTCAGCTTGTCTCAGCTCAGGTCAAGACTTGACCTAGTCTTGTCTGTTTCTTGGGCCATATGAAAAATGGTAGGGTATGATTGGTGAACTTCTAATTATTTATCTTGGCAGAGTCTGAAGACCCCCAAACTGATCTAATTCTACTCAGGTTCTTGATGTAGGCATGATTAATTATGCATTAAATAATCATGCATTAACTAACCATGCATTAATATGCATTAATATCTATGCAACACCAAAGGTATTGAGACCCTTCCTTAGGTCTCAAAGAAGATCAGAGATTTGTTTGCCCCATTCCCAGGAACTAAAGAGAACTCGGTGTTGCTCACTCAGGTCCTTCTCTTTGCTTTATTACCATTTCCACCAGATGAGGCAGATCCCCTGTATTCCAATTTTTACTCTAATCAAACCCCACTCCCAGAATTTTACTTATAGAGGAAAAAAAACCCCACATGCTTTTCTGGCTATCTCTGCCAGGCATTACCTTTGCCTACAGACTAAAGGGAAGTGGGTTTTTTCCTGTTACAGACTTTTTTCTTAGGATTTGCAGATCTACTCTCTCCTCCAATAGGACGTGGAACTAGATTGTTTCTAATGCTTTTGAATAGTCAGATAAAATGTGAAGGAGGAGGGGCCGGAGAGATAGCACAGCAGGGAGGGTTTTACTTTGCACTCTACCAACCTGGGTCTCGATCCCAGTATCCCATATAGTTCCCTGAGTACTGCCAGGAGTAATATCTGAGTGCAGAGCCAGGAGTAACCCCTGAGCATTGTCAAGTGTGACCCAAAAAAGCAAAAAAAAAAAGGGATGGAAGCTTAGACTAGGAGTTGGTGCCATGGGGATTGAGAAGCAGAATGAGTGGGAGAAATACTGGAGTCATTTACTGTGGGTAAATGACGTGGCAGGGAAGGACAAATATTTAGGCTGATTTTTATTGATTAAAATGGAAGAAGCAGGAAAACTCAAACTTCCCCCAAATTCCCGTTGTCCACTGTCCTGCTCCTGTGAGTCTTCTGCTCTTTTTTAAACTGGTCCTCAGGCTTCTTTCCATTTCTCTAAGTATCCAGTCATTGGGACTCTAGCCTGGAAACAATGAAAATATTTGTTTTATATCAATGATCCAACACTTAACTTCATTTAATTTATTTTTCATCCCACATTCATCAGTAATTCTGTAGCGCCTCCTATGGATCTCTGCTACAAGCACCTGTCCAGTGTGGATACTCAAACCTCAGCAACTGTCAAGCTGTACCCATGTTCATATTATCTTCACAGTGAGGAACTGACTCCACCACCAGATTTCTCTTTTTTTTAAATTTTTTATTATACCAACGTGAGATATACAATTACAAATATGTTCATAATTGGGTCTCAGTCACATTGTTCCAGCACCCATCCCTTCACCAGTGCCCCATTCCCCCCCATGTCCCTCCTCTCCCCCAGCTCTATAGCAGGCATTTTTATCTTCCCTCCCTTTCTCTCTGTCTCTTTCTCTGTCTCTCTTTCTCTCTCTCTATCTCTCATTTTAAAAAAATTTTGTTATACTATGTGAGATATAGAATTACAAGGATGTTCATAATTGGGTCTTTACAATACAGTGTTCCAGAACCCATCCCTCCACCAGTGCCAATTCCCACCACCCACTCCCCAACACACCCACCCAAACCCTGCCTGCCCCTATTGCAGGTGCATTTAACTTCTCTATCTCTTTGTCTATGCCCCAGTTTTCTCAATCTCTCTTCTATTACACTTTGCACCCCCAGATTTCTCAGGGAGCAGCATAGGCTTATACTGGAAGGAGGAATATTTTTTGTTGCAGAGGGAAGCTAGTTCTGATCTCTGTCCACACTTCCCTGTCCATAGCCTACCTTCATGGAGAGGAATTTGAGGTAAGAGACAAATAGTGACATTTATTAGGGAAATATGTGGGAAGAGAAAGGGGGAAAAAGAGACTTAGGGAGAGAGCTGAGTATGCATTTCAAATAGAAGAGTGGGCAACCCCCAACATGGGAAGCCACCCTTCCAAGTTGAGACGTGGGTGACCCCTAAGATGGATGATATGCTCAGCTTGCCTCTGCAAGTGAGTTTTGTAGGATCTTTTCCCCAAACTCCCCTACTTAGGGTTTCTATGTAAAGCCTTCCTAAGATGTGGAAAATTGGGGAGACCTACATGTCTTTATCATAGCCTTCATTACTCCCTTTGAATTTTCTACTTTCATAGGTTCATCTTTTACTGAGTTAGAAGCTCCAGCTTTTTCAAAATGTTTTTTGTTTGTTTGTTGTGGGGTCATACCGGGTGGGTCATGCTTAGGGCATCCTCCTGACTCTGCACTCAGGGATCACACCTGGCAGGGCTCAGAGACCATATGTGGTGCCAAGGATTGAACCAGAGTCATCTTATCTGTATGTAAGATAAGCGCCTTACATGCTGTTGTATTACTCAGTGCATCTTAAAGATCTCTGTGCCTTTAGGCTGGTATTTTGTTTGGGGACACAGTGACTTTTTTCACCATTAGATATACAATTACAAGATGTTCATGTTTGAATTTTGGTTCTACAGTGTTCCAACACCCATACCTCCACCCCTGCCCATCTCTCATCACCAATGTCCCCACCTCCCTCCCTCTTCCCTCAGCCTGCCTCCAAGGCAGGTTCTTTTTAAAAAAAATTATTTATTATTTTTTTTGACAATTACAAAAATGTTCATGTTTGGGTTTGAGCCATACACTGTTCCAGCACCCATTCCTCCACCAGTGCCCACCTCTCACCATCAATGTCCCCGATACCCTCCCACCTCCCCTAGCCTACCTCTGTGGTAGATTCTCCATCTCTTTTCTCTCTTTCTCTTTATCTCTCTCACTCTCACTTCCCTCTCTTACATGTTGTGGATTGTAATAGATTTTTGACAATTATTGGCACACTGTTCCTTTCTCTGTCTTACCTAGCCTCTGCTCCCACACATTTGTGGCATGGCAGGTTCTTTATCTCCTTCTCTCTCTCTCTCTCTCTCTCTCTCTCCTTCTTGCTTCCCTTTCTCACACATTGTAGATTGTAATATATTCTAGAACATGATTGGTTCCACTAGTTTGATGTACTGGGTCCGGACCATGAAAATGGTGGCTATTATGGTGAATGAGTCTCATTTGGCTGCTTCTGAGGGCCTACAGAGGTGATGGGCCCACTCCCAAAACCCATCTTGCCTCCTGGGAGCCTCATGGTCAGCTGAGCTAGGGGAAAGCCGGATTGCAGCTCTCCCCGTGCATCTGAGTCTCTGCATCACGGCTGAAAGCCCTTGAGGTAAGAAACAAATCACTGTCACCGTATCACTGTCTTCCTGTTCATCATTGATTTGCTCGAGCAGGCCCCAGTAACATCTCCATATGTCCTGTCTCATGCTAGTAGAGCCCAAGGGCATCTTCTTTGCTCCAGGAACATAAAGAGCCTCAATCCATTCTGGAATGAGGTCTATAATTGTTACTGGTATTTGGCATATCAAATACAACACGGGTAGCTTGCCAGGCTCTGCCGTGCAGATAGCATACTCTTGTAGTCATCTCTAAGTCCAGCATTTATTGATGAACCACATGGCCACAAGTGACAAATAGTGACATTTATTAGGGAAATATGTGAGAAGAGAAAGGGGGAAAAAGAGACTCAGGGAGAGAGCTGAGTATGCATTTCAAATAGAAGAGTGGGCAACCCCCAACATGGGAAGCCTCCCTTCCAAGTTGAGACGTGGGTGACCCCTAAGATGAATGATATGCTCAACTCAGGTTTGATCCCCGGCATCCCATATGGTCCCCTGAGCACCACTGTATCACTGTATCACTGTCTTCCCTGTTCATCATCGATTTGCTCGAGCGGGTACCAGTAATATCTTCATATGTCCTGTCTCATGCAAGTAGAGCCCAAGGACACCTGCTTGCTCCAGGAACATAAAGAGCCTCAAGCCATTCCATCAGGTCATGGGAATGAGGTCTATAATTGTTACTGGAGCACCACCAAAAGTAATTCCTGAGTGCAGAGCCAGGAGTAACTCCTGAGCATTGCTGGTGTTACCCAAAAAAGCAAAAAATAAAATAAAATAATGAAGAAGGGGGTAAAAGTAAAAAAAATAGAAGAGAATGTACAATTCATGAGAAGAAGAACAAGAAGAAAAGAAGAAGAAGGAGGAGGAAGAGGAGAAGGAGGAGGAGGAGGAGAAGAAGGAGAAGGAGAGAAGGAGAAGAAGAAAGAAGAAAGAAGTAGAAAGAAGGTTGCTGCTCTAAATTATAGGTATACCAGAAGGAGAGGAAAAAACAGACGGGGAGTAATGACTGGTGTGAAAAAACAATAATGGAGAACTTCCCCAATCACAGAAGTGAGGTTTCTGCACAGATTTAAGAGGCTCAAAACGTATCAAACAAAATAGACTCAAATGAAACAACAGCAAGATGTATGCTAATCAAAATGGTATAAACAAAAAACAAAGACAGACTAATTAAAGCAGAAAGAGAGAAGAAATACAAGCAAAATAGCATAAGAATCATAACAGATGTCCCTTATGATTTTATACAAACAAGAAAAAAGAGTAATGACATACTCAAAGTATAGAAAGAAAAAATCTTTCAACCCAGAGTCCATTACCTTGCAATGCTGTCATTTAGATATAAGGGAAGATTAAAAACATTTTCAAACAAGTAAAAGCTGATGACAACATTTGCAACAACTAAAAGAAAACTGCAAGTTTTCTTTTGCAAGTGAAAGACCAGTTGCAAAAATAACTTTATCCTACACACACACACACACACACACACACACACACACACACAAAACAGGCAACACAGTCCTTTATTTTAGTAATCTCTCTCAATGCCAACAGTCTAAATTCTCCTATCCAGAAGCATAATTAGCTGGATGAATCAAAAAAGAAAATTATTTTTTTCTATTTACATGAAACACATCTAAACTCACAGGATACACATTCAGAGTGAAAGGTTGGAAAACAATCATACAAACTAATGGCATACAAAAAAAAATCTGAGCCAGTCATACTTATATCAGATCAATCACTGTATCACTGTCTTCCCGTTCATCGTCGATTTGCTCTAGCGGGCACCAGTAACATCTCCTTATGACCTGTCTCATGCAAGTAGAGCCCAAGGGCACCTGCTTGCTCCAAGAACATAAAGAGCCTCAAACCATTCTATCAGGTCATGGGAATGAGGTCTATAATTGTTACTGGTATCTGGCATATCAAATACGACACGGGTAGCTTGCCAGGCTCTGCCGTGCAGGTAGCATCAGATAAATAGCATTCAATATAAAGAAAATAGTTATAAATATTTATGGACACTACTTAGTGGTGAAAGAAATAATAAATTAGGAATTATTCTTCTCACCATTTATGCACCAAATGAAGGCTCAGAAAATTTTGTAAACTTTTTGCTCACCAGCCTAAAGAAATATAGCTACAGAATCACAATATTGAGAGACTTCAATAGCACTCAATACTCCACTTTTGCTACTAGACAGATTGAACAGATAGGATGCCAGTAAAGAGACAGAAGCCCTAAATGTGGAGCTAGAAAAACTGGGATTATTGGACACATAGAGGGCTCTCCATCGCCAAAAGCTGAATTTTTCTCTGGTGCACATGGAAAATTTTCCAGGGTAAATAACATCATAGGGCATACATAAATCAATATATTTATGTATTTATAAATCAACATATTCATATGTCATATTAGAAACATTTATATTATATTATTTATATTTATATTATATTTTCATAATATTTATAAAATATATTTGTATATTAAATCAACATAATAGGGCATACATTAATCAAAAAATACATATATTTACAAATATAGAATCATACAAAGTACCCTATCAGACCACAATGCCATGAAAATAGAAATTAACCACGTAAAGGAGACGGGAAATTTTCAACACTTGGAAGTTGAGCAAAACACTGTTAAATAACAACTGCATAAAAGAGGAAATTAAAAAAGGATATAAAAATTTTCCCTTGAAACTAATGATAATAAAGATAGAAACTTTCAGAAGCTATGGGATACAAAAAAACTGTACAAAGGGGGAAAATCATAGCAATGCAGACCTACATTAAGAAAGAAGCTAAAGTGTAACTCAATAACCTAAACATGCACCTCAAAAATCTGGAGAAAGAGGGGCCGGAGCGATAGCCCAGTGGGTAGGGCGTTTGCCTTGCATACGGCCGGCCCATGCTGGCCTGGGTTCGATCCCTGGCATCCCATATGGTCCCCCGATCACCACCAGGAGTAATTCCTGAGTGCAGAGCCAGGAGAAACCCCTGAGCATTGCTGGGTGTGATCCAAAAAGAAAAAAAAATCTGGAGAAAGAACTACAAATGAACCTCCAAAGTGGTAGATGGAGGGAAATAATAAAAAACTAGAGCAGACGTCAATAATATAGACACCAAGAAGGCAATACAAAGAAGCAATTAAATCAGGAGCTGGTTTTTCAAGACAGAGATAGATTAACCATTATCTAGACTCATGAGAAAAAAAAGAGAAAATATTCAAATAAATTAATCACAGATAATAAGGAGAAATTACAACAGATCCCTCAGAAATTCAAAAATATAAGAGGTTACTATGTACATCTTTATGCTCTTATGCTGGGAAACCTAGAAGAAATGAACAGATTCTTATAATCATGCAATCTCACAAAATGGAATGAGGAGGAAGTAGAAAGTTTGAACAGACCAATCCAAGCAAGAAAATCAAAACAGTGATTAAAAATCTTTACAAGAACAAAAGTCCTTGTCCAGATGGGTTCACTGGTAAGTTCTAGTAAACTTTCAGAGAAGACCCTGTCTTTACTCTTTAAGCTCTTCCAAAACATTGACGGAAAATAAATCTTTCCTTACAATTATTGTGAAGTTAGCATTGCACTAATATTCAAAGCAGACAGAGCCACTTCTAGAAAATAAAAATTCAGAGCAATCTCCCTGGTGAATTGGTGCAAAAAATTCATAACAAGAGGCCGGAGAGCTAGTCTAGTGGTTAGGGCATTTGCCTTTGCACGCAGCCGACCCGGGTTCTATCCCAGTCATCCCATATGGTTCCCGAGCACTGAACCAGGAATGATTCCTGAGTGCAGAGCAAAGAATAACCCCTGAGCATCGCCAGGCATGACCCCCCAAAAACAATAAAGTTCTCATGGTTTCTCTGACCTCATTGCAGTTTCACTCCTCCTTTTAAAAAAAATCCATAACAAAATCTTAGCAAATTGAGTCCTACAGCATATTAAAAATTATACACTGTTAAAAAGTGGGATTAATCAATCCCATGATGGTTCCACACATGCAAATCAACTAACATTATACATCACATAAGTAAAGGAAAGATAAAAATCATATGTTCATCAGTTGGTAAAGAGAAAGCTTCTGACAAGATTCAGCACCCATTAATGATAAAAGCCCTCAAACAAAATAAGGGTGGAAGGAAGCTTCCTCAAGACAGTAGTGCAATCTATGACAAGCCCACAGCCAGTGTCATTCTTAATGATAAAAAAACTGAAAGCACTCCCTCTGAGATCAGTACAAGGCAAAGATTTCCACTGTATCCACTTTTATTCAATATACTATTAGAGTCCTAGACACAGAAAAAACAATGCAAAAAAAAATTAAAGGGATCCAAATTGGAAAGAAAATAAAACTGTCTCTATTTGCAGATGACATGATAATATACATTGAGAACCCTAGAGAGTCCACAAAATTCCTATAAACAATAACCAAAAGCAGCAAAGTGACTGACTACAAAGTTAATACACACAAATTGATTTCATTCTTATTTTATTTATTGATTTTTGATTTTTTTTTGGGTCACACCCAGCAATGCTCAGGAATTACTCCTGGTGGTGCTTGGGTGACCATATGGGATGCCAGGGATTGAACCTGGGTTGGTTGCATGCTAGGCAAATGCCCTACCCACTGTACTATTGCTCCGGCCTCTGATTTCATTCTTATATGTAAAACATAAATCAGAGAAGAAAGTGATTAAAGAGTAAATTCCATTCAAAATAGTGTCTGAACTCACCACTGCTACAGCTCCTGCCTGAAGTAAGGTGGCCAGGAAACAAAGAGGGGGAAACTGGCTCTGTCCCTGTCTGGTTTCATCATAGCTTCTAGGACCAGCAAACACGTGGGCTGCTGTGGGCCTGGGACTGGGCTTGGAGTGGGGATTGGGGTCCCTCCCCTCATATGATGACCCAGTGGGCATGACTACGAGCCTCGCAGATGTTATCTACAACTGACCAGGTAACCAGGTCTCATCAGTAACGCCGGGAGAATGAACAGACACACCACTACTACAGCTCCCCCTGCAGAACTGCCCAGGAAGCAAAAGAGGGGGAGACTGGTTCCTTCACTGGCCAGTTTCATCACCACTTGTAGGACCAGCAAACATGCAGGTTGCCGTGTTGGGGAGCCGATGGGGTCCCCAACGATATCAGGAAATGAGTTCCCTCCCTACCTCCAAAGTCAGGCGGGAATGGATAAAAACTCAGGAGTCCAGTGCAGTTTTAAAAGGCTTTACTCTCACAGTTTCAGGTATACAATCCAGTAACAGGAAAACTCCAGACTTTAGGTTCCTAGCTGGGCCCCGCCATGTGTAGGTTTAGAATCCTAGGCCAAGATGGCCACCACCACGTGCTAAGGCCCAAAAGAGAAGAGATCAGAGAGGTGGAGAGCAGAAGGAGAAGGCGAAAAGGCAAAAAGGCCAAAATGCAAAAAGGCTACAGCTTTTAAAACTTTTAGTCCATATACCACACACCAACGTTAAGCAGGTAGGGTCAATCCTCCTCAGGTAACTTCTCCCAGGATCTTACATAGTTCCATTGGAATGTTAATGTTGCCCAGCCAAGGCTGAAATCTTTACTTTGTACCTCATCAGTTTACCTGAGATGAACTGTTTCTGAGAATAAAAAAAGACGTGCATCTGTACCAATGGATATTCTATAGCCAGGTGTATATTTCTCCAAGCCTTCACAAGATTCTCGTTTTTACTTCATAGTTGTATTGTATATTAGCCCTTAAACTTATGAGAGGGTTGTGCTTGCTTGCTTAGAGGCAAACAGCATTTCTCCCTGGTCTAATTATTTAAAGATCTAATGTGGCCAGGTAAATATACTGGTAAAATCTATATAGTACCACGATCATTGTGGTAGCATGTGATAAAATATTTACACCAGCTAACATAGAATACTACGCATATTCATAGCTGCTACTGGCTCTCACTGTGCCCAGCCGCTCATGAGGCGCCCAGGAGGGATGGCGGGTTATAGACCTGGCCCGCCACCCCAGCAGAGCCTCACAACAAGCCAGATGACCACCCACTCCATGAGGACCTCCATTTTCCACATCCGGACTTCCCCTTGTCAGAACTCCACCCAGCAGACCAGCCTATCACAACCCGGCTTGGCGTGGCCGCCTGCGGCCGTAGCGGCTCATCAACAAATGCTCTATTTTGAGATGACTACAAGAGTATGCTACCCGCACGGCAGAGCCTGGCAAGCTACCCGTGTCGTATTTGATATGCCAGATACCAGGAACAATTATAGACCTCATTCCATGACAGGATGGAATAGTTTGAGGCTCTTTATGTTCCTGGAGCAAGCAGGTGTACTTGGGCTCTACTTGCATGAGACAGGTCATATGGAGATGTTACTGGTGCCCGCTCGAGCAAATTGATGATGAACGGGAAGACAGTGACAGTGATACAGTGAACATAGAATACATGGTAAGATATAATGCCACACATCAAACTGTTTCTGCTCCTATTCTACAAAGTGGCCTGCAGGAGGTAACACCAGGCAAGATGCAGAGGCTCTGGTAAACAGTGTACTGCAACAGCCGTGGGCGTGCCTGCCTGGCTCGCAGTGGGTATTGAGACCCCTCCTCTCAAAACCCCCACAGCCAATGACCCAGTGGCATGACTACGAGCTGTACAGATGCCATTCACAACTGACCATGAACCAGGACTTATCAGTAACTCTGGGAACAAGGACCAGAGGCACAACTACTAGTTTCTTCCTGTGACGTGCTGTGAAGTGGCCGAACGCCAGGTTAACTAAACCACCCAGTTTAGTGTCAGGTCTTTGCAGGACCTTTCCCATATATATGTTGCAATGATCAATGTGATTGCAACCAGCTATGGGAGCTGGTGGAGGTAGGGGCACACCAGTAGCAGGACTGGTATTGAACAATGAATGCTTGTGACACCTGTACTGCTAATAAATCTGAAATTCATGGTGCTTTAATAAAAGAAATGGTATCTGAAGACATCAAGTACCTATCAACCTATTTAACAAAAAGATATGGGAGGTCTATACTACAAAAACTTTATTTATTTATTTATTTATTAATTTTTGCTTTTTGGGTCACACCTGGTGACGCTCAGGGGTTACTCCTGTCTCTGTACTCAGGAATCACTCCTGGCAGTGCTCGGGGGGACCATATGGGATGCTGGGGATCGAACCCGGGCCGACACAGGCTGGCCGCAGTGCAAGACAAACACCCTACCCGCTGGGCTATCGCTCCAGCCCCCAACCCAAAAAACTTTAAACCACTTAAGAAAGAGATAGAAGACCTTAGAAAATGAAAAAAAATGTTCCTTGCTCATGGATCAGAAGCATCAATATTGTCAAATGACCATCCTATGTAAATTATACAGATTCAATGCAATCTCCCTCCAAATTTTGATGATATTCTTCAAAGACTTAGAAAAAAAGCTAATAACAAAGTTTATATGAAAACACAGGAGACCCTGTTGTGTGAATATTGTGGGTTGGTGGTGCAGAGATAAGACATTGTGAGTAGAATGTAGGTAGCTCAGAGGACCACAGCTCTGGTGGGCATGGTGGTCCCGAGTGGGAGAACATGGCTTCTTTCTATAGACATAGGCACATACTGACGTCACTTACAAAGAGCAAAGAAGCCAGGGATGCAGACCACAGAACATGTGGGTTTCCACATTGCCTGCTGCCCACATTCCTGAACACAAGTGTAAAGGGAGGGTTAATGCTTTTTTAAATACATTTTTTTTTTTTTTGAGTATTTTATTATACCACCGTGAGATATACAATTACAAAGATATTCATATTTGGGGTTTGGTCATACAGTGTTCCAGCAGGGAGGGTTAATGCTTAACATTCAAACTAGACAATGAATGAGAAGGCGGAGGAGAGCTTAGAGATGATTACTATAGATAATGAATAACAAGTAATAATGGGTAACTAGCAAAGGAGAACCATGCTTGTATTTTTCCAGAGGATCAGACTCACAGGCCCCAGTCTGCCCACTCAGCGAGGAGTGGGGTCTCTTGCTTGCAAGGGCATCCCAAGACACGCCTGGCCTCTCTAGTTTTATACCAACCTCACCCAGAATAATAAAAATCATATTTAAAAATAAAAGATTGGGAAGTATCTCATTACCTAAGTTGAAACTATATTATAAAGCTATAGTGATCAAAACAGCATGGCACTGGAATAAAGATGGGCTCTCTTACCTATCGAGTATCTAAAATCAAATCCCCATCTCTATTGTCAGATAATTTTTGACAAAGGAACTGAGACCGTTCACTAGAATAAAGATAGTCTCTTCAAAACATATTTCTGGGAAAAGCTGTTTAATTACATGTAAATTAAAGTTGGATCCATATCTCACACCTTACGCAAAAAGTTAATTCAAAGTAGACCATATACCTAAGCATCAGATCAGAATGTATAAAGCACACTGAGGAAAGTAAGGGCAAATTCTCACAGTGGACCTCAAAGGGGTCTTCAATGATATGATGTCATTGACAAAGGCAATGGAATAAAAACAATCAACAAACTGGACCACATCAAATAAAAGTTTCTGCATGGCAGAAGAAACAAGGGCTACAACTGAAAGATAACTAACTGAATGGGAGAAAATGTTTGCACTCAACACATAAGAGAAAGGATTCACTGAAGAATATAAAAAGGATTTACAAGGATCAACAACAAAAATCCAAAAATGGGGAGAGAGAAATGAAAAGGCACTTCTCTGAAAAAAAAAACAGATGGTAAATAGGTACATAAAAAAGTGATCAGCATCACTTATTAGTAAAATACTAAGCAAGACAACAATGAGATGTCATCTCACACCAGTGAGAATGGCTCATCTCAACAATACTGGGAACAATTGGTATCGGTGGAGATGTGGTGAAAAAAAACTGTCATTCACTGATAGTAGGGATAACATTAGGTTTAACCTCAATGGAAAACAGTTGGAAAATTTCTAAGTAAAGTAAGAATAGAGCTACTACCATACCCCAAAATTTCACTTCTGGGTATATACAACCAGAATACAAAAGTATTCATTCCAAATCGTTGGAGGACATGCTTTAATGAACTCTGGGTCTCTGCAAGCCCAGAGCACTTGTATTTGCTAAAAGTCATTTGTATTTTACCTTAAGGATCTTGTACAAATCACTATGGGAGATTGGGGGCAGATTTGGAAAAGGTAGTATTTTCATTTTATTTTTTTTACAATTAAAAACTTCATATTTGGGTTTCGGTCACACAGTGCTCCAGCACCCATCCCTCCACCAGTGCCCATCTCCACCACCAACTACCCAGTTACTTCCCCCTCCCCAGCCTGCCTCCATGGCAGGTTCTTTATTTCTTTCCCTTTCTCTCTCTTTCTCTTTTCCTTACCCTCCAGACTATGGATTACAGAACATACATTAAAGGGTTGTCATGTGTATCTTTTTGCCTCTATTTAATGCTCAGTTCTAGGTTGGTATTAGTACTTTTTGACAATTGTTAGCACACTGTTCCATTTTCAGTCTTACCTAGCCCTCTGACTCCCACACGTTTGTGATGATTTCCACCTTTGACAAAAAACCTCCTGATACATGTTTCACTTGACCTTGGATATTGGTATCATAATACATACATATATATATTTATGTCATGCAAATAAATGCAGTCATTCTATATCTGTCTCTCTCCTTCTGGATAATTTCACTCAACATGATCGTCTCCAAGTCCATCCATTTATAGGCAAATTTTATAACTTCATTTTTCCTAACAGCTGCATAGTATTCCATTGTGTAGATGTACCAAAGCTTCTTTATCCAGTCATCGATTCTAGGGCACTCTGGCTGTTTCCAGATTCTGGCTATTGTGAATAATGCTGCTCTGAACATAAAAGTAGGGATGGTGTTTCCGCTGCGTATTTTTGGCTTCCCAGAGTATATTCCCAGGAGTTGTATGGCTGGGTCAAATGGGAGTTCAATTTCTAGTCTTTGGAGGAATGTCCATATTGTTTTCCAGAAAGGCTGTACCAGCCGGCATTCCCACCAACAATGATGAGTGTCCCCTTTTCCCCACATCCATGCCAGCACTTGTTGTTGTTGCTCTTTTGGATATGTGCCAGTATCTGTGGTGTAAAATGATATCTCATTGTTGTTTTGATTTGCATCTCTCTGATGATTAGTGATGATGAGCATTTTTTTCATATGTTTTTTGGCCATTCGAATTTCTTCCTTGTTGAAGTTTCTGTTCATTTCTTCTCCCCATTTTTTTTGATGGGGTTGTTTGTTTTCTTCTTGTAAAGTTTTACCAGTGTCTGATATATCCTGGATATTAACCCCTTATCAGATGGGTATTGGGTGAATATTCTTTCCCATTCTGTGGACTGCCTTTGTATCTTAGTTCGCTGTTTCTTTTGAGGTGCAGAAGCTTTTTAGTTTCATGTAGTCCCATATGTTTATCTTTTCTTCTAGTTGCTTTGTTAGTGATGTTTCACCTTTGAAGATGCCTTTAGCTTCAATGTCGTGGAGGGTTGTTTCTATATTTTCTTCAATGTACTTTATGGATTCAAGTCTGATATTGAGATCTTTAATCCAGTTTGATCTGCTTTTTGTGCATAGTGTTAGACAGAAGTCCAAATTCATTTTTTTTTACATGTCGCTGCCCAGTGGAAAAGGCAGTTTGATTATGCTAGCTGGTCTGAATATTTCTCTCATAACCCCAAGGGTCCCCACATGGGACTTTTAACACATTCAGAATTATACGGGAAAAGCCTGGGGCCATTAGGGACTCCCTGTCTTTGAAATCAGCTCTGTTAAGACTAGGGAGGAGTTTTGATTTGCATCTCTCTGATGACTGCATTTATTTGCATGATATATATATATATATAATATATATATAATATGTACATATTATGATACCAATATCCAAGGTCAGGCAAAACATGGATCAGGATTTCTTGTCAGGTGGAAATTATCACATTATATAAAAAAGTAAAACCCCAGCAGGCAAAACTGGATCAGGATTTCTTGTCAAAGGTGGAAATTATCACAAACGTGGTGGGAGTCAAAGGCTAGGTAAGACAGAGACTGGAACAGTGTGCTAATAATTGTCGAAAGTGCTGATACCAACCTAGAACCGAGCATTAAATACAGGCAAAAGATACACATGACAACCTCTTAATGTATGTATTGTAATTCACAATGTGGAAGGGAAGGACGAGAGAGAGAGAGAGAGAGAGAGAGAGAGAGAGAGAGAGAGAGAGAGAGAGAACCTGCCACAGAAGCAGGCTAGGGAGGGGGTGGGAAACGGGGACATTGGTGGCGGGAAATGGGCACTGGTGGAGGGGATGGGTGCTGGAACACTGTATGACCGAAACCCAAATATGAACATCTTATGAATATCTTTGTAACTGTATATCTCACGGTGGTATAATAAAATATTAAAAAAAAAAGACTAGGGAGGAGTCTGCTGATCTCCTTAGGCAGCTGAGAATGACTCAGTAAAACAGAGAACAGAGCAATTTAAGATCACTCTGGAGAAATATGAACCTTGTTGAGTTTATTGAGATACCTCTGGCTGCATGGTGCTCATGGTAAAAATATTATGTTATTTACCTCATGAATTAAATCCTGAGATACTTTTCATTATTAGGGTGTATTTCCCTCCCTTCTCCTCAAGTGCCTTGCATTAAGAGGCCTGGGAGGCAGGGACCTGTGTGTGGCAAATTAAAATTTGATTAGCCCTGGGCTAGGTGTGTTTACCTGGAGATTTGCATTTGAGCACTGGTTTTGTCTTTGCTGGACCTCTGCCTCCTGGGCAGGGCTTGGACTTCTTGGTGCCTTGAAAGCAAGAAAACTGCCTTTGAGGAAGGAAGCATCCATCTTGGGTTTGGATCTGACCTGAGCTGCTTCAACAGCACTGAGAGCAGGAGATACAAACACAGCAACCAAACTCAAAAATGTGCCTATCAAAGACGTGGTCTAGGGCCTAGCAAGGGTGGTGGTTGGGAAGGAACCTGGACGACGCTGAGGAAGGAAGTTGAACGTGTGGTGGGACTGGTGTTAGAACATAATATGCCTAAAACTCAACTATGGATCACTTTGTAAATCATGGCCTTAATAAAAAAAAAATAAAGAGAAGTGAAAGAAAAAGAATGAGACAGACAAACACACAACGACTGTCCAAACTATAGAATCACCCGAGCAGGAGACAGAGTGACAGCACGCAGCCGACTCAGATTTGATCCCCAGCATTCCCTTGAGCCCATCAGCAGTGATTCCTGAATGCAGAGCCAAGAGTTACTCCTGAACCCCTGGGGATGGCCCAAACCACCCACCACCCAAATTTAACAATCACCTGAGCAGCCATGAGTGAGCTCACAGGCTGGCCATATATTTAATACAATATTACTCACACAACCTGGCTTTCAACAGTCAGTTTAAACTGACAGACGTTAAGGACAGTTAGCAAACATATCAAAAATACAACAGGTTGGAATATTTCACAATGAGAATCAACTTTACTCTATACTATAAAATATAAAGTCCTAACAATTTTCTACTCTATTGTGGCCTAAGAAAAATCTGCTATCTCTTATTGAAACTTTTTTTTTTTATCCAAGTGACTACACTGACCTTAGGGGTTTTATTAAGGGGACAATTTCTCACAGATTGGGGCCGGATGTGCAGGCTATATCAATGTGGCTGGGAAAGCCAACCCCCCTCCCCAACCACTCTCTCAGGTAGATCCTCCAGTCACTCAGCCGTGTTGCTGAAGGTTGGTGGTTTACAACAGTGTCTACGAAATTACTGCTTACACTTCCCATACAATATAACACAGCCAATCCCAGAGTGCCAATATCCCTCCATGTTGTCCCTGAGGCCCTTCTCCAGCCCCCTCCTCTGGCAGCCACAGTTTCCAGCCCTGGCAATCAGACCTGCCTCTGCCAGCCCATTGACTCTGCCCACTGCATGCACCTCCTCAAGGTGGGTGGGGCCACCCTTCCCTGGGACTGATGTAGGTTTGGCAGTCAGGGACTGTCAGGCTGAGCCAGTCAATCTTCAGAGAGGCACCATGAGTGTCTCCGTGCTGAGCCTCACTGGACCCCTGGGCAGTATGTCTGGGCTCCTGCAAGTGGCCTCCCTGCTTGGCCTGATGCTGCTGCTGCTCAAGGCTGTCCAGCTCTACCTGCACAGGCAATGGCTGCTCAAGGCTGTCCAGCAGTTCCCATCACCTCCCTCCCACTGGCTCTTCGGGCACTCCAAGGAGGTAGGAAGGAGTGGGAAGGTAAGGGGAGCGGTGAATGGGAGGGCTGGGGGGTGGCTTCAGAAGGTGGAAGTTGGCAGATTATTGGCAAAGTCCTATATGGCCACCAGGATCTCTGGGGAAGCCAGGTCACCTCTTGGTTCTTCTCACAAGTCCAGGGAATTACTTCTCTTAAAAACTGGACCAGGTAATTAAAAAAAATTTAGCCATATTTAAATACCATGATTTACAAAGTTGTTCACAATACAGTTCTTTCAGGCATTTAATATTCCATCACCAGTCCCACCACCAATGTGCCGCTTACCAGGACCAAAGTCCCTAGCTTTTACCCCCTCAAGCTTGCTCCTTTAGCAGGAACCAATTTATTTATTTTATATTGCTTATTATAACACATTTCTTGTAACGGTGTTGTTACATTCATGAACTCTTTACTAAGCTGTTAAGTGCAAATGGGGCCATCTATGTTATTGTTTTCACTTATTGAACTTTTTTTTTTAACTTAGTGGGCTTCTATTTATTTTTTTAATTCTACCTTATTTTTATTATTAGTTCATACACTTCCTAAAGAGACATTAAGGCACTCCACTCTGGGGTCACCCAGATCCCAACTCTGGTGCGCCACCTCATCTTTATATTTTGACCCCGCATCTATTTATCTCTGGAGAATCTCACAATCTTCTTAGAAGTAGAAACTTCCTTCCAAAAATGATTTGACTTGGGGAATAAAAGGTGCCCAGTGTAAGGTCCTCATACACTGTGTGCTAAACCATCAGCAGTTGCTGGCAATACTGTGCCACAGTGCCAGGAGGACCCCAGGTGAGGAACTGACATTTGGTTTGTCCACCTACACAGCACCTTTCACCTCCCAGCTCTCACCCTTGAAAAGCCTGTGCTGTGAGTTCAGGCCTCCATCCCCCTCCCCGCAATTCCAGCACAGAGGGTGCCCAGTGAGGTGTGTGGGGTATAGGCAGAAGGAGAAAAGCAGCAGCCTGTAGGTGGGGGGAGGGGAGGGCCCCCCTCACTGCTGTATGCTGGGGGCAGGAGCTGGGCTCAGAAAGAAATAAGGGAGCCTCAAGCACAAGGGTTCCCAAAGAGTTAGTGGCCTAAAACGTTAGGGGCTGCAGGGAACTGACCTGTTCTTTTTTCTGAGTAGGAGGTGGAGGGAGCGGATCATCAACAGAGTAGAACCAAAGACAGGAGCAGGAACCATCCAAAGCCACACAAGCCAGGGCACGGTCTCTCTCTTCCTTCTCATCCTGATCACAAAAGTGACCACAGCTGTCGCTGTCCTCCTGACCTGCCTGTGTGTTCTAGCCACAGGTCTCTGACCAGTTGTTACTGTGTCTAGCAGACAAACACATCCCCTTGGCACCTTTCCCAAGATACTTGGGCAGGGCTCTCAGGAACCAGGGGAACTACTCTTACCCCTGCATGCACACCTAAAACGGTCATAACCTGGTGCAGCCACAACTGGCTGCAGTGTCAAGGCAGTGACTCTCCTTGGAGAGCCTGCCTCTGACGGAGCATCTTACAAATGATCCAGCCAATGAACCTGTGTAAGAGGAGGAGCTTTCTCATGCTCCTTTTGAAGTAGAAAAAAGCTAGTCTCTCTCTTTTTTTTAAGTTTCATATGCACTAATCAACATGGTTACTTTTTAACTTTTTTTAAAAATATTTTATTATACCACTGTCAGATATACAATTACAAGATGTTCGTGTTTGAATTTTGGTTCTACAGTGTTCCAGCACCCATCCCTCCACCCCTGCCCATCTCCCATCACCAATATCCCCACTTCCCCCCCCCTTCCCCAGCTTGCCTCCATGGCAGGTTCTTTATCTCCTCTCTCTCTCTCTCTCTCTCTCTCCTTCTTCCCTTTCTTACACATTGTAGATTCTAGAACATAATATAATACTTTCCCTTCTATCTATCTTCTACTATCTATCTATTCTAGAACAAGATTGGTTCCACTAGTTTGATGTACCAGGTCCGGACCATGAAAATGGAGGCTATTATGGTGAGTGAGTCTCATCTGGCAGCTTTCCGAGGCCCTAAGCAGGCCCATCACAGGCCCACTCCCAAAACCCATCTTGCCTTCTGCGAGCCTCATGGTCCAGCTGAGCTAGGGGAGAGCCAGATGGCAGCTCTCCCCCCTGTGTCTGAGTCTCTGCATCATGACCGAGCCCTGAGGCAGTTCGTGGTGGGACCACCAGGCCTCTGGGACAGGTCAGAGAGGGGAATGGGGACCCAAGCTCCATCTCCAGGAACACCTGGTGACTTCCGCCTCTGAGAGCAGCGTACCTGGGCTCGAACTTGGCTGAATGTGTGCTGGATAGCATAAGGACAATATGGAAAGTAAAATTAATATATGAATATAGAACTTAACATAACCATTTTATTTTAAAATAAACATATTTGCTTGTTGTTTTGGTTTTGGGCTATGCAGGCTACATTCAGGGCTTACTTCTGCCTCTTTGTTCAGGGATGAATCCTAGTGGGGTCAGGGAATTATATGTGGTGCTGGGGATCAATCTTGGATGATGGAGTGTGCAAGGCAATCACCCTACCAATCTCATCATCCCAAATAAGTAAACATAATTATATAACACAGCTTACTTCCAAGTGATTCAGGTGGCCAACAAACTGTAGATGCCAATGTTACAGTAACTTCTAAAAGGTTGTAGTCAGTGTCTGTACACAATCGGTGTGAGAACCACAGGTGTACCCAACATGCGAACAGAACCTGGCCTTTGGACAAGTAGGAGTCAGCCACCAAAGTCTGGATCAGAGCCCAAATTCCAAATTGCTTTTTAAATTTCAGTTCAACTGGGAATGCTCCCTGGGGCTGCCCATGAACCTTTATTAAAACAAGGCACTGGAAAATGTTTTATTTGTTTGTTTTCCTCTAATGACAGTTAAAAAGCAATAATGAACTGCAACTGGTACTCAAATGGATAGAGAAATATCCAAGTGCTTGTACTAGCTGGCTGTGGGGCACAAAGAACCAAATTTTGATCTACGACCCTGACTACATGAAGGTGATACTTGGGAGATCAGGTAAGAGGAAACCCCTATTCACAGCACGTGAGTACACAGCCCTGGCCTTCAACATTCCAGAGTAGCAGTTCAGTGAGTGACTGAACCTGAGCTTCCCCAACCAGGCCTCTTTCTCCCTCCAACCACCTTCAATCTTTTCCTCAAACCAATGTTCTTCTTTCCCTTTCAGATCCCAAAGACCTTGCTATTTATGATTTTCTGAGTTCCTGGATTGGTAAGTACATCCATCTAAAACAGTGGCCTTCTACCCACTTAGGTGTGCGAAGAGCTCCTCTTTCCATGACAGAATAATAGGTGGCTGGCACCTCACCAACCAGATTTTTGACTCATCCAATTGTTGTGTACCTTTATGTACCACATATGAAAAGATTATTCTTTATCTATTGTTTCTTTTCTGGAGGCTGGCATCATATCCATTAGTTCATGCATGTTGCTATAGGTGGCATGATTTTGTTCTTTAGTAGAGCTGCATAATATTCTATTACCCATATAAGCC
>JAJIBD010011900.1:0-57586 GCA_021461705.1 Cryptotis parvus
AAAACTAACATCACCAAAGTTGGTGCAAAATATTTTTCCATTTCTTCAAGAACCTGTTCTTGACCTTCGATGGCTGGGCCCTGCATGGCTGATGTTCTGAGCTCCTGAGACCAGGGCTGCTGACCACCATCACAAAGACAGACCTGGGGGCATGCAGGGAGAAGACATTCCGCATCAATCTGTAGGGCGGAAGAAGATTTCTTGATATCAAGTTTGGGAAATCAGAAAGCGAGAGGGAAGGAAGGAGAGCAGAAAGTATCGCTAGGAAGTCTAAGGAGCAGGGCGGGTTACCTGGGCTTTGGGAACCATGAGAGAATGACAACCAGCATGATGACAGCGACAGTCACAGGCAAACAAAGCAGAAGCAGAAATAGGGTGTGTCCACCTGGTGGGGATAAGACAGCCGGTCAGTCTGTGCAGGCCCTCCATCACAGAGTGGGTCTCCGGGGTCCTGCGGTCAGCTCCCCTCCAGGCCTCTCTTCCTCTGGCCGACCTCCAGATGATAGAGCCTCCTCTCTCTCTCTCCTCTCCCCTTCACTCTGTCCCTCCGCCTCTCTCGTCGCTCCTCCTCTTTTATCTTCCCTCCTTCTCACTGGCCCAAGGGTGCTCTGGGCAGTCCATCTTCCCCCTTCGCTGAGGTGCATCCACTTGATTCCGCAGCACCCAGAGACGCTGCCTATGCACCAGCCCCTCCCTTACACTTCTAGGCCCACAGACCAAAGGACCATTTTTCCAGTGGGCCCCAGACTGTCTCACCCCAGTGGAGGACGATGTCATGTCCTCCCAGACTGCTGTGCCTCACTCGGCAGGCCAGACCAGCTGCCTCCTGGGCCGCCACGCCCAGGGTTACCCGAGATACCATGTGCCATCAGCATTGGGCAGGGTGGGCCCTCGCCGAGTTTCCTGGCTGCTCCTGTTCCCTCGCACCCACATGGCCCACAGGGTCTCAGGGTAGAATCCTGACACGTGACACACGAGCAGTAGGCGGCCAGGCCCAGGGCTGGGACCGGGGGACAGCCAGGCCTCTGGTCTCACTGGAGAGGAGAAGATGAGGGAAATGGAATTTGGGAGGAAGAATTTTCTCAATGTGTTCAAAGTGATGCTTGCACAGAGAACTCAGAGTTGTGAACCCCGGAAAGGCTTTTGCTGCCTACCTTGGCGCTCCAGCTGTGACTTCCCTGCTTCCAAGAGGCCGGCTAGGAACTGTGGGCACGTGTTGGTGAGGAACTGTAGGATTTCTTTTATACCTCGGTAGCGATTGAGCACCTGACAGACACTGTCGGCCCGACGTCCTGCTCCAGGGCTGGGCCTCCAGGAGCCTCCTTGAAAACTCAGGAGGTCTGACCCATCATATGCCCCATTCAGGAAGCTTTCCCAGGTCTCATCCGTGTGCAGCCTGCACCCCAGGGATATCTGGAGCTCAAAGGGGTCTGGGGTGGACAAGGAAGGGAGAAGAATTGATGGACATAAGTCAAAGGGAGGGAAATTCAGCACCTAGGGGTCAAGGATACAGTGAGGTGGGGGTCGGGGGCTACCTGTAGACCAAAATTGGAGTGGTAACAAGCAGGGAATATGGGAGGGAAATCCAAAGAAATCAAAGGATTTAGCCATAATATGGAAGGCTACATAGGAAGGCCACCAGGAGGCCAGGAGAGGGGTCAGGAGGAGCCCATCTGGAATCTGACAGGTGAACATGGCTGCAAGACAGAGCCTGTTTGGGAAGGCTGGGAGGACCGCTGGTGGGCAGATGTCTGGAAGGACTAACCCACTGTCCCAGCTGCCCTGCAATTAGAGCACCATGGCCTGCTTAGCTGTGAATAAAAGTCACAATCAGGCCAGCTGCAAAAGTGAATTGGCAGGGTTGGGTGTCAGCAGGACAGTGGTAGACGGTCAGGGCTTACACTGGGGTCCAATCCGAGTCCAAGCACCATGTTCTGCTTTGGAAAACGGGATTCTGCCTCGAGCCTTTGGAGAGAATTCCATCTGCAAGAAACTCACATTCAAACTGCATCTGGGTGGCGAAAGCCCTCACTTCCCTTGGGGAAACCATGGAAATAGAGCTTCAGGAGAGCCTCAAAGTTCTTCAGCTCCTGCTTGCTGAAGTTCCCGTAGGACCAGGGCAACAGGAAACGGATGGTGCTCAGGTCACTGTCCCAGGCGTGAATCTGCAGCTCTCCCAGCCATCCTGAGCCCTGGCTGCGGGCCCAGCTGCGGTTGGCAAAGGACGAGATCTGAAGCAGGCGGAAGGAGGGAGACTCCGCATTGGCCAGTCCTGGACGCTGGGGGCTGAGACAAGAGGCAGAAGGTCCACAGAGCAAGAGGAAGCACCTGCACAGATGGGCACAATGCCCAGGCCCTCACCCCGGTGCCAGCTTGCCTCTCCCCGATCAGGAGACCCAGGTGGTTCTGGGGCTGTGAACATTTGCCAAGTAGCCTGCGGGTGCAGCACTCCCTACCCAGCTACTCCCAGGACTTCTCCCTTGCTGTGCCCACCCAGCTCTTTCCACCTGGACTCTCCTTACCTGCTGGACTTGCCCGGCGGCAGAGGAGCCCCCGCGAGAAGCAGGGCCAGTGGGAGCAGCATTGAGCTCAGTGAGGAAAGTGTCTCTGCAGTGACTGCCCTCAGCCTGGAGATGCTCCCCACCCACATGCCCTCCTCGGCCACTTCCCTCCTGCACAGCTCCTGCCCCCAGCACAGGCATCCACAGCTGCTGCCTTCACCCCACCTGCTCTATCACAGGCCTCCTGCTTCACACACAGCCGTCCCTGTGACCAGTTGCCTTACAGAGTCCTTAAGGGCCAGAGAGATTTCACGATGGCCAGTGCATAGGCTTCCCATGTGGGAGAGCCAGTCTTTTTTTTTAATTTAAGTTTTTTAGTATACTACCGTGAGATATACAATTACAAAGATGTTTATGTTTGGGTTTTGGTCATACAGTGTTCCAGCACCCATCCCTCCACCAGTGCCCATTTCCCACCATCAGTGTTCCCTGATTCCTTCCCTCCTCCCCCAGCCTGCCTCAATGGCAGGCAGGCACTTTGCCTCTTCGGGAGAGCCACTCTTGATCGAGACCCTGCATGGCCTCCCAAACACCACCACCTCCGGCCAGGAAGCAGTCCCTGAGTATCACCAGCTGGGGTCCTAAAGCAAAAACCACCAACTCCACCAAAGACATGTGGTTTGTGGGGAGGCAACGGCATTTAGGGAACTCACGCCCACAGTGTCTGCTGTGGTAGATGTCTCAATGTGTCATGGGCGCCTTCATGTGTGGGCCTTCCCCACACTTATCACCCCAACCCCTGCATTTTCTGCAGACTCCATCCTGCTTTTGCTAACTCGTTCCCTGTGGCCTCCCTCTAAGCCCATCCTGAACTTCTGCTCGGTGCCCTCTGCCTCTCTCACCTTCAGTCTGACCTTCTCTACATCACTTTGGAGGAGAGCAGTTATGGCATTCCAGGGTGTGGTAAATGTAGATCAAAGGCTTCTGTGCTCTGGGACCCCCATCAAACTCGTCACACGGAAGAGCCCCAGCTGTAGTAGTCAGCGGCATAAGTGCTCTTTGCATGGGACTAAACGAAGCCCCTAGTCCCAGGCTATCTAGATGAGACCACTGGGTCTGTCACTGGCCCTAGGGCAGACTCCAGGGAAAGTGGGGCCACACCAGGGCCAAAGGGCAGGGCCCACAGGGTTTGATGAGAATGTTACTGTTTAGCTGGTTGGTTTCTAAATTCTAGCTCCATGTTGAAAGTAGACTGTAGCCCAAAGAGTCTGGGAACATTGAAAGAATCTGAAAAATGAGGGAGTAAATCCAGATTGATTTTATGCAGGAAAATTTCCATTCTCTGCTAAAAGCAAACTCAATTATATCGGATCACTGCTAAGTTCAAGGAATATACCACATAGCTCTCTTTATGAAACAAGTGATCTGAGTTATTCAAGAAACTAATGTCTTGAATGCCCAGTTTAAAAGCATGTGCCAGGCCAGTAAGTGGAAGACTGGCCATTGGTGGGAACAGCTTATACACACACTGCCAGGTATATGCTTATAAAGAAATGATGCAAGAAAAACCGATACAATGTAATTTCATAATAGTTGCCACCAATTTAATGTAGTTATAAAAGTTATCACATTTAATTTTACTGAAAGAGTAATATAAAAATTAGGTAATCAAAACTTGGAGACAGAAAGAAATAGGTTTATTTCAAGTGATATCTTATTGATCATTACAACAAAATATAAAATGGCTTCACAAATAAACTTGCACAAATCACAGGCTTCTAAAAACTTGGTTTATGGTGGCAGAGAACACAAACATTTAGTCCATATTTCTTTTTTTTGGAGGGGTCACACCTGGTGACGCTCAGGGGTTACTCCTGCTTCTTCGCTCAGGAATTACTCCTGGCAGTGCTTGGGGGACCATATGGGATGCTGTGGATCAAACCTGGCATATTTCTTAAATACTTCAAATGTCTAAAACTTTGGGTGCCTCCAAAAGTCACCCCATTGCCATAGCAGGAAACAGTAAAGGGCTCCGAGGGCTATGGATAATGTCCCAAGAATTTCAGAGAGGAAAGCAGAGCAAATGATGCAATCTGATATCAGAAAAATCTTACGAATATGTGGTGTCTAGAAGTACTACGAACATGAGTCAAATGGAAGTCGGTATTCAGAATTCAACCTACATGAGGTCCAGAGCAAGCAAGGTGAGTGCCCACCAGGCAAAGCTGTCAACCCACCCCTAGAGGCCTGGTGGTCCCAGATAATCAGAGCCCCCATTCCCACAGACTTGGAGGTCATTGGGCAAAGCTGACTTGAGGGGTCCTCAAAGGGCCTTAAAATAGGGCTTAAAGGTTACCTTGGATTCTGGGCATTTGCACATCCACCTGGCCATGAACAGGCACTCTATGCTGCTGGTTTCTGAGCCAACTTAGTTTTTGTTGAAATAGTTGATTGCTTTGGTTTAAGGGCAACAGTGGCAATTAATTAGAGAATTATTTTTAAAACTGGTTTTACTGCCAAGACCCTTTTGACATAATTTCTGGGCAGATAGACCAGCATGAAACCAGGTGTGGGAACAGCTGAGAAGCAGACCAGATGATGAGGCAGGTGAACTCCCCAGCAGAGACCACTTTTCACTTGTCTGAAGGCAAAGGGAAAAATTGCTTTGCTGTGCAGAAAAGCACACAGTGCATATGTGTGCGGAGTGACAACCTCTCAGTTCTCCATAAAGACCAAGTAAATTTGAAATTTTTTCTTTAAATTAAAAAATGTATTTAGTGAAAGGAGAAAAAGAACCTGCCATAGAGGCAGGCTAGGGGAGGTGGGGGGAGGAATTGGGGACATTGGTGGTGGGAAATGGGCACTGGTAGAGGGTTGGGTGCTGGAACACTGTATGACTGAAACCCAAACATGAGCATCTTTGTAACTGTATATATCACAGTGGTATAATAAAATATTTTAAAAATGTATTTAGATAATGTTATTTGCATAGTTGTTGACCGTCGATTTCTATAATGTTCGTACCTCCAATCTCACCATCTAGTCAGTGTCACCATCTCTCCACCCACAGCCTCTAGAAGACTCACTGGAGAATGAATCAGGGCACAAGGGAACCACAACACAACAGGGCTTTAGTGTTTTGATCAAAAGCAGCGGTAAGTGGGGTGGGAAAGACCCAGAAATCAGGCAAGTGACAAGCGCATCAGAGCCTCAGCCATGCAGAGATGAAGAGACCCCCATTCACAGAGGGGGAGACAGGCCGAGGATGGGGGCTGGGCGATGGAAATCCCCCAAGAGTCCAGTTTTTGACGTTTGAAAGTGAGTCTTCAGCAAGAGTATTTGGGTGTTTACAGTCTTTACAAATCCACCCAGCATGAGCTATACACACATCTGGACATCGACAACACATGCCCATCACTTTTGGATATGTGTTTGCAGTTATATAATCTAATCTGTGCCTTGGAAAAGATTCAGATCTCTTGGGGGGTTTGTCATCTTAGTCATTGTATCAGTCATTAAGTTAAATATTCTTTGAGTACTAAAACTGTGTCGCCCCTTTTGCTAAGAGACTAGACTGGAAAAGCAGACTAAGAGTAAGGAGGTGCACACACCTCTCACAACAGAGTGTGGTGTGAGTAAAAGGGTTGTGTATTAATAAGCAAAATGTCAACCACTCTGTATCGGGGAACTATAGGACAATGCTCACAGTTAGTAAGAGGAATTGGCCATCATGGAGAGCAGGCTGCATTCCCAGAGTCACTCTGAGGAAGAGGACACGTCATCTGTAAAGGAGAAGCAGTATCCCAAAGGCCTGGTGACCGAGGGCATATGCCACCCGAGGAACCGAAAACACACACACACCTCAACAGGCATTTCCCAACCCATTACTTCTCATATGTCACAAAGTTCTACTTCTCTGATTTAAATATATTTTGAAAAAGCAAACAAAACTAGTTTGCACTGAATTCAATAACATGTTCTATATTAAACGGCCACATCAGGTTTATTTGAAGCAAGTGTATTCACGAGGTGGATGCTCTGATAACATACTTGCAAAATGCGCAGCACCTGCAAATCCCCAGTTCTGTGGCCAGTGTGTTTGAGCTCACTGTTTTGTTAATGTATGGTACTGTCACTCTCATATTTGCTTTCCAAATGCAACCTGCAAGGTGAGCTCTGGGTAGCATTGCGGTCTGCCATTCCCACCGTGTTAAGCCAACAGCTACAAGTCATGTATTCCTCAGCCGTAACCCCAAGACCCCTCCAGCATACCACTAGACCCCTGTCCAGGTGCTCTGAGTCTGCATGAGGCACTGAATCATGCCAGGTGCAGCCTCAGACCACCAGACTCCCCGTTTTCTAGTAACTCCAGAATGGTTGGATGAGGAATTAGCTCATCTCCCATCAAGCAACAATGTAATTGGATAATCTCAAAACCTGTCAAAACACTCACAAATATATGATCACTTAATTTTTTATAAAGGAACAAATATTACATGGAGCAAAGTAAGAAATGTGTAAGAAATGAACTTAGACCTCTTTCTAATGACAGTCATATCAAAATGGATTAAAGATCTCACATATCAGACCTGAATCTATAAAGTACATAGGCAAAACACTCAACAATATTGGAGCTAAAGGCATCTTCAGAGACGAAACATCGCTGACAAAGCAAATGAAAGCAAAGATAAACTTATGGGATTATATGAAACCAAAAAGACTGCACCTCAAAAGAAATGGTGACCAAGATACAAAGACAGCACACAGAATGGGAAAGAATATTCCCATGTATTCAAATTACTCAATGGTCATCTTATAAGGGGTTAATATAAAAATATGCAAGGCACTGGTAGAACTTTACAAGAAAAAGGCATCCAACTCCATTAAGAAATGGGGAGAAGAAATGTATAGAAATTTCAACAAAGAAATTCGAATGGCCAAAAGGCATATGATAAAGTGCCTTCATCATTAATCATCAGGCAGATGCAAATCAAAATGACAGTGAGTTATCATTCACACCACAGAGACTGGAACATATTCAAAAGAGCAAGAACAACCAGTGCTGGCGTGGATGCGGGGAGAAAGGGACTCTCATTCGCTGTTGGTTGGAATGTTGACTGGTCCAGCCCTTTTGGAAAACAATATGGACATTCCTCCAAAAACTTGATATTGAGCTCCCATTTGATCCAGCAATACCATTCATGGGAATATATCCTGGAGATCCAAAAACTCACAGCAGAAACACCATCTGCACTTCTATATTCATCGCAGCACTATTCACAATAGAATCTGGAAACAATCTGAGTGCCCCAGAACAGAAAACTGAATAAAGAAAGTATGGTACATCTACACAATAGTGTGAAGCTATCAGGAAAACGAAGCCATGAAATTTGTCTACAAATGGATGGACATGGAGATTATCATGCTGAGTGGTATCAGAAAGAAAGGACAGATACAGAATGACTGCACTTATTTGTGGGAAAAATATACACCACTGTTCTACTATTTGGAAATGGTTACGCCAGACTAGAACTGAACATTGAATGTAAGCGAAGGGATATACGTGATAGCCCCTAAATGTATGTATGGCAAACACAATGTGTGAGAAGGGGGAGAGAGAGAGAGAGAGAAAGAGAGGCTGGCAGAAGGGAGAGCGAATCTGGTGACATTGGTGGTGGGAAATATGCACTGGTGGAGGGATGGGTGCTGCAACATTGTATGACTGAAACCCAATCTTAAATAGCTTTGTAACGGTATATCTCATGGTGTTATAATAGAATTAAAAAACAAACTGTGAAGGCCTTGGAATTAGATTAAAGACATATGGCAATTTGAAGGTCTATGTGAGCCAAGTGAGCAATCACAGAGTTCTTAAGTTGAGCTCTCGCCCCCCCCCCCATCTTCCATTGCAGGACATTCAGTGCTGTCCTACCTGGGCACGGAGAGTCATAACAGCCAGGACCTCTCTGGCACGGGGCCATGTGATTCAGGTGTACGCGAAATCCAGAGGCATCATCACAAACAACAGAGCAAACAAATGCAACACTTTTAGGCAAACCAGAGACCAAGCACGTAGGGACCCACAATTCAGTCCACAGCAGACATGATGTCTCAGACCACAGCTGACAGTGCTTGGGAGGGGTACCCAGTGCCAGGGACTACAACCTCAGAATCCTACACATAAAAATAGCAAATACAGAAAAATGGGAAATGAAATTCTAGAGCCGAAAGTACGATAAGTTCCTAGCAGCACCTAACATAGTTTTACCCAATTATAGAACTGATCACTAAGTAAAAATGAAAAAATAAGTTTTAGAAGTAAATTATAATTTTTCACAAGAAATTTCGCTACCAGATTGGTAAAAATAATCTCACACCACTTTTCACTCTTTACTGCACCAGACCCACAAGTTGTAGCAAAGAATTGAGCAAAGTAAACATACATATATATTTATAATAATATAAAATAATGTTAAATCACTTGATCACTTGAGTCCCGTTATTCATCGATTTGCTCGAGTGGGCACCAGTAACATTTCCATTGGACCCTATCACTTGCCAATGTAGCCCAATGGCATCTGGTTGATTCAGGAATATGAAGAGCCTCAAACCGTTCCTTTAGGGATTTGACAAGGAAGTCTGACCATCTTTTTTAAATTTTTAAAATTTTTTTTATTTTTACAATTACAAAGATATGCAATTAAAAAGTTCATATTTGGGTTTTGGTCATACAGTGTTCCAGCACCCATCCCTCCACCAGTGCCCATCTCCCACCACCAACGTCCCTGGTTCCCTCCCACCTCCCCCAGCCCTCCTCCATGGCAGGTTCTTTATTTCCTTCCCTTTCTCTCTCTCTTTCTTTTTCTTCCCTTCCAGACTATGGATTACAGAACATACATTAAAGGGTTGTCATGTGTATCCTTTTGCCTCCATTTAATGCTCAGTTCTAGGTTGACATTAGTACCCTTTACAATTGTTAGCACACCGTTCCATTTTCTGTCTTACCTAGCCTCTGACTCCCACACGTTTGTGATAATTTCCACCTTTGACAAGGCCTTCTGATATATGCTTCACTTGACCTTGGATACTGGTATCATAATATGTACATATATATTTATGTTATGCAAATAAATGCAGTCATTCTGTATCTGTGCCCAGAGCCAGAGGTTCTTTGTCCTTTTAGCTATTTCTCCGATGCCTTTGAATGCATTTCATGCCACTCTCTTCCTCCTCCATGCAGCTCAGGTTTTAGGTCATTCATCATGTTAACTTCTCGACCTAGGTACACATAACTGCTGCATTCAGAGATGTCTGTTCCATTGAGAGTGAATGGGGCCTCTGGAACTAGTTCATTTTTCATAAACATAGTTTTCTTTAGATTCAGCTGTAGACCTATCTTTCCAACGCCCTGATGGATCTATCACATCTTCTAGAAAGGCAATGGAGAAGATTATCCAAGACTTCTACTCAGATCTCTTTGATAGCCACATCCACCTGCCCACATACCAAATTCCACAGGATGGATATGTCATTCCCAACATTCTCCCTTCTGAAATCCAACATGCCATTTCGTCGGTAAAGAAGGGACCAGCACCAGGCCCAGACAAAGTCAGACCCGAACTCCTGAAGAATCTGCCATCGGTACTCATCAATACAGTAGCTCGGCTCTTCACACACTACCTGTCTGAATGCAAGGTGCCCTCCCAATGGAAAACCAGCAGGGCAGTTCTTCTGTTCAAGAAGGGAGACATTCACGACATCGGCAACTATCGCCCCATCTGCCTGTTGTCTGTCATCTACAAGCTGTTTACACCGAGTCATCCTGAACAGGATTGGCAGAACACTAGATGAAGGACAACCATGTGAGCAAACTGGCTTCCGGAAAGGATTCAGCACAATCGACTATATCCACACGGTAACCAAGCTCATTGAGGTTTGTAGGGAGTATAAGATGCTGCTCTGTCTCACGTTCATTGATTTAAAGAAAGCCTTTGATTCTGTGGAGACTGAAGCGGTCATCAAAGCCCTAGCCAAACAGGGTGTTCAAACCCAATACATCAAGATCCTTTGTGAGCTGTATTATGGATTCACCACCAAGATCTCACCATTCTGCAAGGAAGTGATCATTGATGTCAAAAGAGGGGTTCGACAGGGTGATACAATTTCACCAAAACTCTTCAGTGCCACCCTCGAGAACATCATGTGACAATTAGAATGGGAAGGAATGGGATTGAAGATAGATGGTCGGCAACTACACCACCTCCGCTTTGCTGAAGACATTGTTCTAATAACACCAAACATTAGCCAAGCGGCACAAATGCTGGCTGACTTCAACTGAGAATGTGGAAAATAATTGTAAATAATCAACAAAATGCCAGAAGAGGATCCTTATAAATTAAAAATCATGCTGACTTTTTGGAAAACAATATGGACTTTCCTCCAAAACGTAGAAATTGAGCTCATGTTTGACCCAGCCATGCCAGTCCTGGGAAAATACCCTGGGAAGCCAAAAACACAGCAGAAACGCCATTTACACTTCTATGTTCATAGCAGCACTATTCACAATAGCCAGAATCTGGAAATAACCAAAGTGCCCAATTACAGATGATTAGATAAAGAAACTTTACATCCACACAATGGAATACTATACAGCTGTTAGGATAAACGAAGTTATGAAATTTGCCTACAAATGGATGGACATGGGGAGGATCATGCTGAGTGAAATTAGCCATAAGGAAAAGGACAGATATAGAATGACTACATTTTGGGGGATATAATATATATATTTACATATATATAAATATATACACATAATATATTTCAATACCAATATCTAAGGCCAGGCAAAACATGGATTATGAGATCTTGCCAACAGGTGAAATCAACTGCAAGTGTGTGGGAGTCACTGTTAGGTAAGAAAGAGAAGGGAACAGTGTGCTAATAATCATTGGAAATGATAATACCAGCCTAGAACTGAGCACTGAATATAGTCCAAGGGATATACATGATAACCTCTGAATGTATGTATTGCAAGCCACAATGTGTAAGGGGAGAGAGAGAGAGAGAGAGAGAGAGAGAGAGAGAGAAGACTTAAAGAGTATGCCATAGAGGCAGGCTGGGGTAGGAGGAGGGAATTGGGGACACTGGTGGTGGGAAATGGGCACTGGTGGAGGGGTAGGTGCTGGAACACTGTATGATGAAACCCAAACATCTTTATAATTGTATATCTCACGGTGGTATAATAAAGTATTTTTTTAAGAAATTAAGACAATAAAAATCATGCTGAAAATATACTAAGAAATATTTACGTGAGCTTTAATACATAAAGTGTACCATGATTTTCTCCTTGTTAAACAAAATTGCATCGGTGCAGATCACCATTTTTCAATACGTATAGGACCAGGGCTCTTTTTTTCTGTTAAGAAGCAGATTTATTTTGGGCTGGGACGTGAGGGCTCGGGTGGGCAGCAGGGAAGACGGGGCCAGCTCCAAGGCTGCAGGACTACAGTAGTCCACTTTGTCCAGGGGCCCAGGATTCCGGATGTTGGTTCCCAAAGTCCTCTGGGATGAGCCGCCTCTCAGCCGCCATGACTCAAACTCAGCCCTGCTTCTTTTTTTTAGGTTATTATTTTTTTAATTTTTTTATCATACCACAGTGAAGTGTACAGTTACAAAGGTGTTCATAATTGGTTTTTTATTGTTGTTGTTATTATTATTATTATTATTATTATTATTATTATTATTGTAGAGCCTGGTAAGCTACCTGTGTTTTATTTGTCATGCCAAAAACTAGTAACAATTATGGACATCAATTCCATGACCTGAAGTGTGGTTAGAGACTCTTCCTGTCCCTGAAGCAGGCAGATGCCCTTGAGCTACACTTGCTTGGGACAGGACCTTTGGAGATGTTACTGGTGCCCGCTCGAGCAAATTGATGAACAACGGGAAGACAGTGATACAGTGAATACAGTATTCCAGCATCCATCCCTCCACCAGTGCCCCATCACCACCACCAGTATACCTACACCTCCTCCCGCCTACACCCAGGCTGCCTCAGTGGCAGGTACCCTCTTTTCCTCTCGTTTTTTTTCTCTCCCTCTCTTTGTCTTGCATCTATTCCCCTTCTTTTACACATTGCAGCTAGCCCTGCAGACATTTAGGGTTTATCATGTAAGTCTCTTTGTGTATATTCAATGGTGAGTTCTAGCCTGACATTACCATTGCCCACACTCAGTAAAACGCTGGTATATATTTATATCCCATTAATGAATGCAGTCATTCTATATCTTTATTCTTCTGACTAATTTCACTCAGCATGATAGTCTCCATGTCCATCCATTTGCTGGTAAACTTCACAATTTCGTCTTTTCTGACAACTGCATAGTATTCCATCGTGTAGATGTACCATAGTTTCTTTAGCTAGTCCTCTGTTCTCGTCAGCCCTACTCCTTAAACCTATGGGTCTTCTGGCCACCAGGGAACTTGGCCTGGAGCAGAGCCGCAGTCACACGTTCCTTATTCTGCAGTTTAGTGTGGATGGATATGGTGATTTGGCCAATGTTGGCACTGGCCACTGCGTCCTGGCATTTTCCAAACTCGCCTACCCCTAACACTTAATTTGGAGCTTGAGATTGGGGCCAGCATGAGAGAAAATAGGAACATCCACATCAAAACACTGTCTCCACGGGGATGTGTTCCTACAGCTTATACAAGCCACAGGCCGCCACACTCGCAGGAGTATGCTTGCTGGCCCTCTGCAGCCATTGGTCATGGGGCCCACAGGGCAGGGAGCACAGTTGCCATAATTAGCAGCACAGGTAGGTCCCTTTCAAGAGAAATCCCCACCTATGCTGTTCTTGGGGCCACCCCACAGTCACTCTTCAAGATCCTCTTTTGTTGACCTCATCCACACTGAAAAATTCAGAGGAAACATGTTGTAAGTTGTGGCTTTAGATTTATCAACGCCCTAGTAAGAAAATGACAGAAGGGAAATCACCTAGATAGATGCTAAATGGTATTTTGAGCACATTAGTATGAAAGTGAGATTTTGTTTTGTGTGGGGTCACACCTAACATTGCTCAGAGCTTACTTCTGGTTCTGTGCTCATGGATTACTCATGGAAAGGGGTGAGGGACCATGTGGGTAGCTGGGGGATAAGCCCAGGTTGGCTGTGTGTAAGGCAAACGCCCTGCTGCTATTTTTCCAGGCCTGAATTTGTGATTTGATTGTACTATTATTAAAATTGTGATTGTCATCTACCTTCTTGTATTTCATTTAAAGGAATCTGATTTACATACTTTATGATAATAATATAAATTATGCCAACTTAAATAAAATACTAATGTTATAAAATGGAACCCCATTCTGTCTTCTTAGCTCCATATCCTTTTGCTTAATATCTTTCTCCCAGTGTTCTAAATCTCTCATAAAGTCCTGTAATTCTTCTGCATTTTGTTTCACTTGAAGTTGTAATTCAACTACTTTGCTTGCTGAAGTCATTATGGTCTGTAGAGCTCTGACCAACCAACCTGACCACACCGTTAAGCCGCATGCACATCCGCATGCGTGGGGTTCCTGAAGAGAAGCTACCACCTATTCTAAATGGAAATTTTAGGAAAAGAAGAAAGGCAAAGCTAAACAGTCTTCTAAAACAACCAAAGATGAAAACGCAAAAAAAGAAAAAACCAGAATAAAGTCCTATGATTATGAGGCTTGGACAAAACTTGATGTGGACAGTATCCTTGATGAGCTTGATAAGAAGAAAGTACACATGATTCTGTTTCTCCAGAATCCGAGTTAGAAGGAGACAGAATTCATGTAGACTCACAAAAGGCTCTTGTTCTGAAAGAAAAGGGCAATAAATACTTCAAACAAGGAAAATATGATGAAGCAATTGAATGCTACACCAAGGGCATGGATGCTGATCTGTATAACCCTGTGCTACCCACAAACATGTTACTGGAAATGTTACTGGTGCCCGCTCGAGCAAATCGATGAATAACGGGATTCAAGTGATCAAGTGACCCACAAACAGAGCATCAGCATACTTTAGATAGAAAAAATATGCTGTTGCGGAGTCTGACTGTAATTTAGCAATTGCCTTAAATAGGGATTATACCAAGGCTTATGCCAGACGAGGCACAGCTCGCTTTGCTTTGCAAAAAATTAGAGGATGCCAAAAAAGATTACCAGAAATTTTTAGAATTGGAACCAAATAACTTTGAAGCAACACATGAATTGAGAAAACTTAATCAGTCAGTAATAGCTAAATTGGTGGTCCCGGCACTGCAGAGCACGATCGCCGTCTGGGCTGCGGTTGGTCTCCATCTACTGGGCTCGGCCATGCCTCCCGACTGCTGCTGCATCCCTTGGGCCACCGCCATGCCGAGAGGACCTTGCAGGGACACAGGTACACCCGGCAGAGCAGAAACCAGCTTTCCCTGTTGAACCCCCGCATTCCATGGACCACGAGAGCGACTTCCGACCCGAGTCCACCATCCCGATAGAGCCTCAGAAGAACCCAGAGAAACCCCCACACCTTGCTGGCAGCGATCTTCACCATCCACATTCCGCAGCTCCTAAGATCTCCACCCTAGAGATTGAGCCAGTCTCCAGCCCCAGCTCGGGTTGTCAGAAACCCAGCCTACAAGGACCCACCCTTTAGAGACCCACCCTTCAGAGGAGAGTATTTCAAGCCCAGGAATGCTTGAGCCACAGTCACAGATACACCCGGCAGAGCAGAAACCAGCTTTCCCTGTTGTGCGCGGCCGCTTTGCCTCCAAATCACCATGAATATTCTACCCACCCCTCTGAGAGAGCCCCACAAGGTAATGAGAGTATAGCGCCCGCATGGCAGATTCTGGCAAGCTGTTGATGTGTGTTCGATATGCCAAAACCAGTAACAAAAATGTTTATTTTCTTGACCCGAAAGAGCCCTTAATACGGCAGCAGTAAGAAAGGTGAACAAGCAGCGCCTGATGAAATTTTATGGCCATCCTAGGCTGCCAAAACGAAGAAGGACTAAAACGACTGTCTGTACTTTCAATGCACATACGCTGGCATCGGAAGCATATATTGAGGTTCTGATGGTGCAAGCGCAAAAGATCAAGTACAACATCATTGGTCTGACTCGCGCCAGTCAAATCATGCTGTATTTGACACTGGAGAAAAAATGTTCCTTGGAACATGCGACCGAAAAGAGGCGTGGGTGGCGTTGGTGTCCTTGTCAACACGAACGTGGCCGTCAACATTGATTCATTTGAATGCCTAATAAACTGGATAGGACGATTACACTTGAAGAGATGTGGCCCACTGCCAGCAATTTCTATCTTCATTGTCTACACACCAACATCCACATACAAAGGAGATGAATGTGAGAAATTCTACATGGAACTGGAGGAGTTCTATAAAAAAAGATCACACCTTCTACAAGATCATAGTCAGTGATTTTAATGCCAAGATAGGACCAAGAAGATTGACTGAAGAACTCCACATTGGGACCCATGGCCTAGAATGGAACGAACAGGGTGAGAGACTATCTGAGTTCATCATGTCCACCAAGACCATTCATGGGAACTCACAGTTCCAGAAGGCTGAAGTGAAACGTTGGACATGGGAATCTCCTGGTGGACAGTTCCACAATGAAATTGACCACATCATTTTCAATCAACGGTTTTGTCTGACCGATGTTGCTGTTGTCCCCAAATTCCAAACAGGATCGGACCACTGTCTCCTTCATGCAAAATTCTACTTCCCACAATGGGGAGAAAAGGCTGCAAAGTTTAAGAAGAGAACTCCCAGAACGACCACCAACTGCCGAACTCTTTGGCACCATTGAAGCAACATGGGAAGATACCATCATTGATGACATCGATGAAGAATACAACCGACTGGTTCAGCACCTCCATGATTGTGCGAAGAATGCCGAGAGAGAGAAAGGCACAAAAGGACGCCTGTCTTCAGAAACTCTCGAGCTCATTCGCCAATGTGCAAGGCGCGAGCCTCAGGAGACCAAATGCTAATGTCCAAGCTTGCTAAACGGAGGAGAGAAGTGATAAAAGAAGACCTCAAAGACAGAAGAGCAGAAATACTGGAAGATGCAGCAGAAGCCGGGAAAAGTATTCACACCGCCCGCCTGTCCTTCGCCAACTATAAGACCAAGATGACTGCTCTCCAAAGCCCTGATGGATCTATCATATCTTCCAGAAAGGCAATGGAGAAGATTATCCAGGACTTCTACTCAAATCTCTTTGATAGCCACATCCACCTGCCCACATACCAAATTCCACAGGATGGATATGTCATTCCCAACATTCTCCCTTCTGAAATCCAACATGCCATTTCGTCGGTAAAGAAGGGAACAGCACCAGGCCCAGACAAAGTCAGACCCGAACTCCTGAAGAATCTGCCATTGGTACTCATCAATACACTAGCTCGGCTCTTCACACGCTACCTGTCTGAATGCAAGGTACCCTCCCAATGGAAAACCAACAGAACAGTTCTACTGTTCAAGAAGGGAGACATTCACGACATTGGCAACTATCGCCCCATCTGCCTGTTGTCTGTCATCTACAAGCTGTTTACACGAGTCATCCTGAACAGGATTGGCAGAACACTAGATGAAGGACAACCATGTGAGCAAGCTGGCTTCCGGAAAGGATTCAGCATAATCGACCATATCCACATGGTAACCAAGCTCACTGAGGTTTTTAGGGAGTACAAGATGCTGCTCTGTCTCATGATCATTGATTTAAAGAAAGTCTTTGATTCTTTTTGAGACTGAAGCAGTCATCGAAGCCCTAGACAAACAGGGTGTTCAAACCCAATACATCAAGATACTTTGTGAGCTGTATTATGGATTCACCACCAAGATCTCACCATTCTACAAAGAAGTGATCATTGATGTAAAAGAGGGGTTCGACAGGGTGATACAATTTCACCAAAACTCTTCAGTGCCACCCTCGAGAACATCATGTGACAATTAGAATGGGAAGGAATGGGATTGAAGATAGATGGTCGGCAACTACACTACCTCCGCTTCGCTGATGACATCATTCTAATAACACCAAACATTAGCCAAGCGGCACAAATGCTGGCTGACTTTGACCGAGAATGTGGAAAGATAGGTCTACAGCTTAATCTCAGGAAAACTATGTTCATGAGAAATGACCTAGTTCCAGAGCCCCCCATTCATCCTCAATGGAACAAACATCTCTGAATGCAGCAGTTATGTATGTGTACCTAGGTTGAGAAGTCAACATGATGAACAACCTAAAACCTGAGCTGCGCAGGAAGAAGAGAGCAGCATGGAATGCCTTCAAAGGCATCAAAGAAATAGCTAAAAGGACAAAGAACCTCCAGCTCCGGGCACATCTCTTTGACTCCACCGTTCTCCCTGCTTTAACATACGCCTCAGAGACCTGGGCCCTACAAAAAGCAGGATGAGAATGCTATTCGGGTCTTCCAGAGAGGAATCGAAAGAGCTATGCTTGGAATATCACACCTCACTCAAGTGAGAGAAGGAATCCAGAATCCTGACCTCCGTCGCTATTCCAGAAACAGGGACGTTTGCCAAGGCATCAAAAATCAGATGGGCTGGACATGTAATGCGATTTGGAGACAACCACTGGACTAGAGCTGTTACCGACTGGATCCCATGGGATGTCAAAAGATCACGTGGCTGCCCATCTACAAGATGGTCAGACTTCCTTGTCAAGACCCTGAAGGAATGGTTTTCATATTCCTGAATCAACCAGATGCCATTGGGCTACATTGGCACGTGATAGGGTCCAATGGAAATGTTACTGGCACCCGCTCGAGCAAATCGATGAATAACGGGATTCAAGTGATCAAGTGATCAAGTCTATAAAATTATGTCAACTCCTATTGTAACTACAAACCATGGACAAATGTTTCATGTAATGAAATCTCAGTGCTGGGGATTTGGTTTTTCAACTACAGAGTGCAAACTTCACCTGTGTGTGGCCCTGGGTTTATCCTGGCACTGCAAACAAACAAACAAAAAATAAATAAAATTATAACTTTGTCATAGTTACAAAGGTGTAAAGGTGATGTGCAAAGTGTCAGTTTCATGGATCTGACCATTGTCCCTTCTGTGGACCCACCCAGCAACTGTACAGCCTCCCAAGTCTGCCAGACTACCAGGAATTTGATACGGCCTTGCTGTGTTACTTCAACAACAATTTCAGAGCTAATGACCTTATTTTATCTTTCTATCTCCATATCTTCCAGAAAAATATTCCTTTAGGTAATGTCTATGCCGTTCACATGAATGCATAAAGACAGCTTATCCCAGGCTGCATGGCGAGACTCTTGCACTGACCCACTCTGACCAATACGCTGAGCTCTTACCTCCATCTTAAAGTCTTTTGTAAGAACACCAATTTCCCTGGGAAAAGGTAGAAGAAGAAAGAGATGTGTTTAATTCTTGACGTAATAAGTGTAGGTTCCTGTCTAAAATGATTTTCAAGATCACAATAAACTTGGACTAAAGTCTGCAGAAAATTGCTAAGCCAATAAAACTTATTTTTAAGATCACATGTTTGGATGTCAGAGTGATGGGAATCTTTGTGGGTAATACATTCTGCCTTTAGTTGCATGTAGACATTTGCTAATTGTTTCTGAGGCTTTGTCTGCCTCGGCAATCAAGTTACGCTGGATTCTCTGTTCATATGGTTGGTTTTAGGATTCATGACCTGTTCATCTAACCTGTGATTTATGACCTATTATCTTTCTGATTTCTCATCTATTTATTTGGCCCCGAGTAGCCTGCTTGCTGAGTTTCTAACTTTCCTCCACTATACCAATACATCAAGATAAGGCATTTGTTTTTTTAATTGTCTTAAAAAGTTTATCTCATCACTGTGAGATAGACAATTACAAAGTACACAGCTGTTTATGACTGGGTTTCAATCATAAAACATTGCAAGATAAAGCCAAAAGAATTTTGCAGGTGCAAAGAAGTTCACCGAAAGGGAGAGAGAAACTGCAATTTAAACTTCACACATTACATTTTCCCACTTCTGCTGAAAGAAATATCTTTTGTCAAATATGCCACGGTGTTTATTTGGGGGCATATGCTGGACCTGTTAGTGCCATTTCTGGTTCCTGTCTGGATGACATCTAACCCATGAGCTCAGCTGACCTGTCTGCTCCCAGGAAGCCTCCCAGGGACTGCAGGTCTGATTCCTAGTAATTTGGGCACCTCTATGCACGCTTCTCACCTAAGAAATAGTGACAACCAACCAAGCAACTAAACATATATCCAACCAACTAAACATCCAAACACCCACCCAGCCAGCCAGCCAGCCACCCACCAAAAGACTGACGACCAACCAAACAACCAACCAAACAACCAAACAACCAACCAAACAACCAACCAAACAAACAAACAAACACGAACCAAGAAAATCCGCTTCGTTCCACAGGTGTTATTGTTCCAGATATAAGGCTATGAAGTGCTCTGTACTCCTATTCGGGGCTGTCATTCCAGGTAATTGTTTAGTTGCAGTCCATATACTTGAAATCATGAATTAAATCACCTCGTTTTTCACAATAAGATTAATTAAATGATCTTTGTTACAATTAAAAAATAAACTTTCAACAGGAAGCCAAAGGGAAGACACCATGTTCCATTTATTTTGAGACTGTATTTCTCCCACAGCTCTCCATTGTACAGACGTTGGGGTGCCCACAATGGTGCCTTGTGGAGTGAGCACACTCTGCTGATGCACTGCAATCTCACCTCTATCAGGGACTCTGAGGGGCATCTATAGAGATGAACGTGATGATCTCGACAAGGGCTGGGATGCTGAGTCCAGGCCCCTGTGAACTTACTCCAAATGGAAATAGTTCAGATGAGAACTTAGGAGATAGTCCAATGAGCCCTGTCAAGAGAAAGCAATCTGCTTACTCAAGAGACTGGAGCACCACCTTTACACTACAGTCGCTATCTGCAACAGCCCTTTACACTACAGTCGCTGTATGCAACAGCCTGAAGAGGAATCAGCCTGAGGGCCGTTGGTGAAGCAGCTGAGCCGAAAGTGCTCTGTCCATGCAGCAAACGCTGTCGGCATGGTGGGAGGCCGGGAAGTCTGACACCTGCTGCAGCATGCAGGCCGCCGAGCACGTCACACTCTGTGAGCTCAGCCCCACACAGCTCCACCTGGCAGACATCTCTAGCACAATCATACTTAAGGAGAGGAGAGGGGCCTTGAGGGGGCTCAGCTTGTTTAAGGCTTGGCGATGGGTCCCAGCTTCTCCCCCACCTCCCAAACAAATAGAAGCACAAGGAGGGGCAAAGTAGAACAGAGGTTGTCAAAGACTCGGCCCAAGCAACAAACACAGAATTCTCGACTGCTTGTGCAAACGTGTGTTTAAACAGCTTCTCTGCACGCGTTAAATAGCTAAGATCATGTGAAAACAGACTAAAGGCACATAAGCATAAATGGTTACAGTGGGAGGGTAGATGAAGAGTGAAAAGAAAGACTCACCGGCGCTTCAGGACCCACAAGGCAAGGCATGAGAGAAGGATGAAGACCAGGCTGACCCAGACCACCCAGCTGGTGGAGACAGGAGATCCTGGAATCAGGGAGGCACAAGGGTGTCACCTCCAGGCAGCCTCCCTGATACCCCAGCACCCCTCTCCTGTGCCTCGGGGATCTACCGGCGGCACTCACATCCGTGCCAACATGGTCCAACTCATTTTGTCCCGCTCAACCTGCCCATCCTTCCATCAGCACCGAGATTTACACCCAATGCATTTGCTTTCATTCCTTTGGTCACTGGAGTCCCAGAAATATCCTTTATCCCACCCTAGTCACCCACCTTTCATTTTGTGTCTCTTTGCACACTCTCTCTCCCTCTGTCTCCCCACTCTCTCCCACTCCCTCTCCCCTTCTCTCCTTTCCCTCCTCTCCCTTAGTTCCTCTTGCTACCCTGCCTTTCCCCTGCACCCTCTCTGCGCTCTTAATCTCCATCACCCTTTTGCTTCCTTCCTCATCTCCTTCTTCCCCTCCCTTCTTTTCCCCATTACCTATTGCATCTCCCTCCTCTCTTCACCTCTCTCCTTTCTTCCCCTTGGTCTGTCGCACCCTCACATCCCTGGGCCAGCCGACCAGGATACTGGCCCCAGGCTGTCTCACCCCAGTGGAGGACGATGTCCTGTCCTCCCAGACTGCTGTGCCTCACTCGGCAGGCCAGACCAGCTGCCTCCTGGGCCACTACATCAAGGGTTACCCGGAGATACCACGTGCCATCAGCATTGGGCAGGGCGGGCCCTCGCGGAGTTGCTGGCTGCTCCTGTTCCCCTCGCACCCACATGACCCACAGGGTCTCAGGGTAGAATCCTGACACGTGACACACGAGCAGCAGGCGGCCAGGCCCAGGGCTGGGGCCGGGGACAGCCAGGCCTCTGGTCTCACTGGAAAGAAAGTGGCAAGTGTCAGGTGCTGATCCTCACGAGCGTCTTCAGGCACACCTGAGTTTGCCTGTGGCCCTTTTCACTCCTTTTTTTAAACCAAATGATTTACTGCTGCTTCCGACTCATGGAGCTTTATTAAGGGGACTCTGGAGGTCAATCTCACTGTGCTCAGCTTTTCTGTGCTGGCCAGTGTATAGGCACCTGTGGATAGCACAGCTCTGACTCAGCACATGGTGCTGCCTCTAGTCCTTACTGGAGGTGGGCTTGTTCTCAGCGATGGGGGTGTGAAATGGATGGTCCCTATCCTCACCTTGTCTCTGGAGCTCTGTCTTCCCTGCATCCAGTAAGCCCAGCAGGAACCTTGGGCAGGTGTCCACCAGCAGCTTCCTGATGATGTCGCAGATGTCTTTGTCCTGCACAATGGTCTCACACACCACCTGCGCCATCCATCCACCCTCAGGAGCTGGCACACAGGATTCATTTTGCATGCTCAGGAAATCCAGTCTGCCAATGGCTGCCCTCAAAAATCTTTCGACGGACTTCCCAGAAAGTAGCCCACAGCCTGTTGAGCTCTGGATCACAAAAGGGTCTGTACAGCAGAGAAGCAGAAAAGTTACTTTAAAGAAATGCAAATGGAATGAAGAATGGAGCTTGGCATTTGGCAGGAAACAAGTCTGAGATGTGAGCTAATAAGTCCCAAATCCACCACTGTAGTACTTTCCCCTGAATTATGCCCATGGAATAAGCTGCTGCAAGGATATGGAGCATGGAGCTACAAGAGCCATTGATCGTGGGGCTGGAAAAGGCCTCTGGGAAGAGGAGGGGGTCATCAGCAGGCCACAAAAGAAGCGGGTCCAGGGGTGTCACAAGCAGAGTGCATGGGGTTTGCGAGTAGCAAGGCAAACAGAAAGGCACAGGAATCAGCAGAGTTTGGAATACTCTGTGGAGACACCCTTGGAGAACTGTGTGTACAAGCCAGAAGGGAGCAGGGGGACGAGAAGACACAGCACCCGAACACACAGGGAACAAAGAACCCTCCTCAGCCTTCACAGGAAGGCCACTGGACTTACATTCAAAGTGGAGACAGCCAGCACAATACTTCACCTCTGGGGTAAACACAATGAAGTAGACTCTGAGCAGGTCCTCCAGCTCCGTCAGCTCCTCAGCACTGAAGTTGCTTTTGGACCAGGGCTTCAGGAACTTGACCCTGCCTTCAGCACTGTCCCAGCTATGGGTCTGCAAATCGCCCAACCAGACTGAGGCCTAATGTTGGACCCAGGAACTATTGGCAAAGATTGAGATCTGGATGAGCCTAAGATGGGAGGGTACATGTCCCGGGGCAGCTGTGGGAGGCGGAAGGGGAAGAAAAGTGAGATAAGGGGTGGATTCATAGAAAGGAGAGAGAAAACAGTGCAAAGTCGCACCGAAAAGCAGCCGGGGCCTGTCACAGCTCCTGCTCCGGACCCTTGGCTTCCAGGCCCAGCGCTCTGAGAGACTGGTGGAGAAACATAGTGCCTTGGGCCACAGAACTGCCAGAGCAGAGGCTCTCACCATCCTCACCTCCAGTCCCTGGAGAGAGAGTCATCAGGAGTAGGAGGAGAAGCTGCAGCATGGCCGGGAAGGGAGGTGGGGGGGGGCTCACTCCCTCTACTCCTGGTCTTCGGTTCACGAGCATCTCACAACCCTCGGCTCCAACTTCCTCTTTGGTCCAACTGACAAATCTCTGTCCCAGGCACTCTGCCGTCAGAGCAAGATGCACCTCCCACTCTCTGGGCCTCTCTCTCACTTCCACTCTATCCAGCCTTCAGAATCCCAGTTCCTACTAGAACTTCCCACTTCTCTTGCTAGAATGTTCCTGTGCAGCTTGGAGTAGAATTGTGCTGGGTGGTGTGGACAGAGGACATCTTGGACGGCACATGGAAGCAGTGTGTGGGGAAAGAGTGGACTGTGGGGCCATCGCCCCTGTCCAGGAGAAGTCCTGGCTCTCTGGAAAAAGCCTCTGGCTGAAATGTTCTTCCTTTCCATTATTCTTGAGTCCATGTGCTCAGACACAAGTTCCAGAGGAAGTGTCACCCCCTCTTCTGCCTTAGGAATCTGCACATCATGCCCAGGCTCCTGCTCTTTTTTCCATTCTCATCCTTTTTAGGGAAGAGCTGTTTAGGCTGGAAAGTGCAGTGGACAGTGCACATAGCCTACCTGGGTTCATATCTGGCACCACACACAGTCCCCCAGTCACCATCAGGAGATATCTCGATTCTCAGAGAAAGGAGTAAGCCCTGAGCACCATAGGGTGCATCCAACCCTCTCTCTCCGCCAAAGACATGAGCTGTGGGTGTGGGTCTGTGTTTGCCCATCAGTAACCCCAGTGGGAGCATTGGGGGGACAGAGCCCCTTTTAATGCTGTCACCCCACTGTATTCCTTATGTCTGCATAGCAGGAGAGGCTGAGACATGTCTGGAGAACAGAGGGACTGAGCAATGACTCCTGAGACACTCTGTATGAGGCAGAGCAACGGGGACTCCAGGGAGGCTGGGGCACATTTTCATCAACTGTCAGACACTGGGATGTGCTTTGTCTCAACTCTGAGGCATTTCTGCCACTGTCCATGTGGCCACAGCTCAATAGGGGATAGAGAGAGAAGGCATTACACTACCCCTGTCCTTCCAGATTCACTCTCTTGGCAAGGCATTATACCACCTCTGTCCTCCCCAGAGTCACCCTCCAGGTCCCTAGGCTCAAGGGGTGATGCCAGGTGACTGTGTGTATCATCCAAGGGATGGGGCATCCTTGAGTGGCAGTTTCCATTGTTGGCACAGGACTGTATTTCCAGTATGCAAGTCACCCCAGAAATGGCTTGGGAGGAGTCTGGATCAAGGGAAGAATTCTCTGTTCTTCTTACAGAGCCTCGTGTTTTTTAAGATATAGGTCTAGTTTCATGATCAGCAAGCACAGGGAGAGCCGGTAGCAGCTCTGCCCCGTGTATCTGTGTCTCTGGTTCAAGCATACCTGGGCTTGAAATAGGCTTCGCTGTCGAGTGGGACTCTGACGAGTAGGCTTGAGATCAGCTTTTCTCTTAGGTGGAGCTCTGACAAGCTGTGGAGTTTGGATATTTGGATGTTGAAAATGGCGGCCCTCTTGGTGTGGGGGGTTCCTCTGGCTTCTTATGAGGCTCTATTGGGATGGCAGGCCAGGGCTAGAACCCACCTTCCCTTCAGGAAGCCTCATGATCAGCTCTGCCTGTGCTTGCTGATCATGAGGCATCTAGGAGAGAAGGGTAAATATTAGTTGTAATTATAGCTCAGCTTTTTACCAACCATGGCTATTAGTAACTGCTTTTCTAACCACAATGTGGATAACCTAGTCTTATTCACCTTACGTAATTTTATAGCTGAATTAAAATTAAGGCCTTATTTTATTAAAGTGCTATATTTTGGGAATAATTTTTATATTCCATCTATTGAGGTGAGAAATTTTTTTCTTTGTACTCTTAACTTTTCAGTTTTATGAGGTAAAAAAAGAGAAATTTTTATATTACATATCTATTCATTGTAGCATGTGAAGAGCTGAGCTAGTGTATTGATGAGTACTGACGGCAGATTCTTCAGGTGTTCGGGTCTGACTTTGTCTGGGCCTGGTGCTGTTCCCTTCTTTACCGATTAAATGGCATGTTGGATTTCAGAAGGGAGAATGTTGGGAATGACATATCCATCCTGTGGAATTTGGTATGTGGGCAGGTGGATGTGGCTATCAAAGAGATCTGAGTAGAAGTCCTGGATAATCTTCTCCATTGCCTTTCTGGAAGATGTGATAGATCCATCAGGGCGTTGGAGGGCAGTCATCTTGGTCTTATAGTTGGCGAAGGACAGGCGGGCAGTGCGAATGCTTTTCCCGGCTTCTGCTGCATCTTCCAGTATTTCTGCTCTTCTGTCTTGTGTGAATGCAAGGTGCCCTCCCAATGGAAAACCAGCAGGACAGTTCTACTGTTCAAGAAGGGAGACATTCACGACATCGGCAACTATCGCCCCATATGCCTGCTGTCTGTCATCTACAAGCTGTTTACACAAGTCATCCTGAACAGGATTGGCAGGCACTAGACGAAGGACAGCCATATGAGCAAGCTGGCTACCGGAAAGGATTCAGCACAATTGACCATATCCACACTGTAACCAAGCTGATTGAGGTTTGTAGGGAGTACAAGATGCCGCTCTGTCTCACGTTCATTGATTTAAAGAAAGCCTTTGATTCTGTGGAGACTGAAGCGGTCATCAAATACCTAGCCAAACAGAGAGTTAAAAACCCAATACATCAAGATCCTTCGTGAGCTGTATTATGGATTCACCACCAGGATCTCACCATTCTACAAAGAAGTGATCATTGATGTAAAAGAGGGGTTTGGCAGGCTGATACCATTTCACCAAATGGTTTCAGCGCCACCCTCGAGAACATCATTCGACAATTAGAATGGGAATGAATGGGAGTGAAGATAGACGTCAGCACCTCTGTTTCGCTGATGACATGGTTCTAACAACACCAAACATTAGCCAAGCGGCACAAATGCTGGCTGACTTCGACTGAGAATGTGGAAAGATAGGTCTACAGCTGAATCTGAAGAAAACTATGTTCATGAAAAATGAATTAGTTCCCGAGGCCCCATTCACTCTCAATGGAACAGACATCTCTGAATGCAGCAGTTATGTGTACCTAGGTCGAGAAGTCAACATGATGAACGACCTAAAACCTGAGCTGCACAGGAGGAAGAGAGCGACATGGAATGCCTTCAAAGGCATCGAAGAAATAGCTAAAAAGGACAAAGAACCTCCGGCTCCGGGCACATCTCTTCTTCGACTCCACTGTTCTCCCTGCATTAACATACGCCTCAGAGACCTGGGTCCCTACGAAAGCAGGATGAGAATTCTATTCGGGTCTCCCAGAGAGGAATCGAAAGAGCTATGCTTGGAATATCATGCCTCACTCAAGTGAGAGAAGGAATCCGGAGTTCCGACCTCCGTTGCTATTCCAGAATCAGGGACACTGTCTCGTTTGCCAAGCCATTGATAATCAGATGGGCTGGACATGTAATGCGATTCGGAGACGACCGCTGGACTAGAGCCGTTACCGACTGGATCCCACGGGATGTCAAAAGATCACGTGGCCTCCCACCTACAAGATGGTCAGACTTCCTTGTCAAGACCCTGAAGGAATGGTTTGAGGCTCTTCATATTCCTGAATCAACCAGATGCCATTGGGCTACACTGGCACGTGATAGGGTCCAATGGAAATGTTACTGGTGTCCACTCGAGCAAATCGATGAATAATGGGATTCAAGTGATTCAAGTGAAGTGATCTATTCATTGTAAATTACATGTCCCAAGTATTCAGCACTTTCTTATAATCTATGTAACACAAACACTTGCAGTCATGTTAGCTAATGTTAATACACTTCAATAAAAAGAAATTTTAAAAACGTAAATAAAATGCAATCAAAATTAATACAACATAAAATAAATGAAGTAATAAAATAATTATGTAGAAGATTAACATGATATGGAGGAATGTTATATAAACTAAAGTTTTGTTTATTCTCTAGTTAGAAAATGATCCCTAAAACCAGCTGTGTCTCACCTCTTATAGCTCTGTCAATAAATCCAATTAATCACATTGTTTTCATCAATGTGATGAAATGTTTCCTGGGGGGGGGCGGTCACCCAGGCACTATTCAGGGGGTTGGAGATCAGTCCTCGAACCCTCCCTCTGATTCTCCACCAGGTGGCAGCAGTTACATGCTAGGTCTGAGCATCACAGCACCCTGGGGTACTGGGGACCTCTAGGACTACAGCTGGTGATGCTCGATGCTTGGAGGACTATGTGGCATGGGGCCATATATGGCCATGGCCAGCCATGTGTAAGAGACACGTGTAAGACTTATTCCTTAACCCCTTCTCTCTGTCCAGCACCAAATACTATGTGAAACTGTGGATTAATGCAATTAAGTAATTCACCCCAGTGGGAAGTATATGAATATTTTAAGGGAAATGTGTATATGATGGCACTTTTATAAAGAAGAAAGGTATACCTGTAAGTTCTTCTGTAATGTTTATCATTTGCATTGTCCTCAGGATAATATAAGCCCATTTTCATTTTATTCCAAAGACTGCTGGGACTTACCGTGCACAGTACACTTGTGGCCACCTATCTTCCACTGAGTAATCTTCCTCACAAAAGTTTATGATGTATAGATGTAGAGATAGGTGTGCCAGAGTTATATATATATATATATATATATATATATATATATATATATATCCATGAGGGCCTCCATTTTCCACATCCAGACTTCCCCCTAGTCAGAACTCCACCCAGAAGACCACCTATCTCAGCCCAGCTCATCAAGATCCACCCTCCAGCAGTCTTTTTTAAATCCGGGCTAGGCATGCTGATCCAGAGACTCAAAGACATGGGGCAGAGCTGCTACTGGCTCTCCCTGTGCCCAGCCGCCCACGAATCACCCGGGAGGGATGGCGGGTTCTAGCCCTGGCCCGCCACCCCAGCAGAGCCTTGCAACAAGCTAGACGAATGCCCCTCCCCCCAACTCCACGAGGGCTGCCATTTTCCACATCCGGACTTCCCTCTCACAGAACTCCATCCAGCAGAACAGATTATTAGAGCTTGGCTTGCGCCGCTTGCAGCTATGCAGTTCATCAATAAATGCTGGATTAGAGATGACTACAAGAGTATGCTACCAGCATGGCAGAGCCTGGAAAGTTACCAGTGTCGTATTTGATATGCCAAATACCAGTAACAATTATAGACCTCATTCCCATGACCTGATGGAATGGTTTGAGGCTCTTTATGTTCCTGGAGCAAGCAGCTTCCCTTGGGCTCTACTTGTATGAGACAGGACATATGGAGATGTTACTGGTGCCTGCTTGAGCAAATCGATGATGAAAAGGAAGGCAGTGCTACAGTGATATATATATATATCGATGATATATATATCGATGATATATATATATCGATGATATATATATCGATGATATATATATATCGATGAACAATGGAAAGATAAGTAATAAAAGTGACAAGTGATATATATATGTATCACTTGTCACTTTTATCACTTATCTTCCCGTTGTTCATTGATTTGCTCGAGTAGGTGTCAGTAATGTCTCAATTCATAGGGAATGAGATCCATTACTGTTACTGGATTTGGCATATCGAATACACCAAGGGTAGCTTGATAGGCTCTGCCATGGTTCTGGGTTCATCCCAGAGGGCCTAATCCTTTTCTATGTCAGACCATCAACTATCCAGGGCCCACGAGGCAGAGTCCTGGGTGTAGACAAGCCTGTCTCTTGTCTGCCACCTGCCAACACAGCCAAGCACCAAAGCCACACGTGCAATACCTCACCAAATAGGTCTTTTCATTTCAGGGGAGTCATCCTTTCTCAGTGAATAAAATCCCCACATAGTGTTCTAGGTCTAGAAGTGAGGTCAAGTGAAGTCAAGTGACCTTTGAGATGACATAACTGTACCTTATGTTCCTAAGCTTTAGCTATCACCAATTTCATAATAAATCTTTTAAAAGCGAGGGGCCAGAGAGGTAGGCCCTTTACCTTGTTTGGGCCACCCTGAGTTGGTGGCAATCCACCTGGCAATCCACTGGTCCCCGAATCCCTCCAGGAGTAACCCCTGCCTGCAAGACAAGAACTAAACCCTGAGCACTTCAGGGTGTGGCCCAAATACCAAACCAAACAAAACCTAACCTTGCATTTAAAAATAATTTCATATACCATATATTTTAAATTTTACTGTGTTGGAGAGATCTAGCAGGTGGAATTTTTTGCATACAGATGACCTAAGTTCAATCCATAGCACCACATTTGAGCTCCTGAGCCCTGCTAGAAGTAATTTCTGAACACAGAATCAGGAATAAGTCCTGAGCATTGCCAAATGTAGTCCCCCCAAAAAATATGCACAAAAAACCCTATATTTTTCTTTCCAACAAGTGTGAGAGCTAGTATTGAAATGATACTCAAGTTCTACAGTGAAACTTGGAAAAATAAACACTGCCACAATTTATTTTTTATGCCTTCTTTTTAAATTAGATTTATGCCTTCTAAAGGTACTTTATCTCTTAAAAACTTTTAGCAGATTGTCTTATTCCTCCTTGTTCTAATAGTAGTTTTTCTATATTAATCTCTTTAGTAAATATCCTGGGCCCGCCATCCCAGTAGAACTTCAGAAGAATCCAGAGGAACCCCCGCACCATGTTGGCAGCCATTTCCATCATCCCAACTCCACAGCTTGTCAGAGCTCCACCTAAGAGAGAAAGCCGATCTCAGGTCTGGCTTGTCAGAGCCCCAACCTACAGAGAAACCTATTTCAAGCCCAGGTATACTTGAACCAGAGACACAGATTCTAAGTACAACATGACGTTATTTCATTCACTACCTAAAAGCTAGATACATAACTTGAAAGTATTAAATAAAAGAACAGCATCAGTCTTCCTTTTAGTTTAGGTCTTTCTGTTCTTTAAAATAGCAGATGAAAGCTAGATTGGGTAGGATGCAATTTAGCTTAGGAAGCCAATTCATGTGTACTCCACAACTCTGTCCATTTAACAGGAGGAGTATCTATGACAAGTAAGGTGTTCAGTCTAGTCATCCTGAACAGGATAGGCAGAACATTAGATGAAGGTCAACCATGCAATAAAACTGGCTTCCAAAAAAGGATTCAGCACAATCAACAATATTCACACAGTACCCAAGCTCATTGAGGTTTGTAGGGAGTTCAGGATGCCGCTCTGTCTATTGTTCATTGATTTAAAGAAAGACTTTTATTCTGTTGAGAACAAAGCAGTCATTGAAGCCCTCGTAAAATAGGAAGTTCAAACTCAATACATCACGATCCCTTGTGAGCTGTATTACGGATTCACCACCAGGATCTCACCATCCTACAAGGAAGTGATCATTGATGTCAAAGAGGGGTTCGTCATGGTGACACCATTTCACTGAAACTCTTCAGCACCACCCTCAAGAACATCATGCAACAATTAGAATGGGAAGGAATGGGAGTGAAGGTAGACGGTCGGCAACTACACCACCTCTGCTTTGCTGATGACATCGTTCTAATACACCAAACATTAGCTAAGTGGCACAAATACTGGCTGACTTTGAGCATGAATGTGGAAAGATAGGTCTACAGTTGAATCTCAACAAAACAATGTCCGAGAGAAACAAATTAGTTCGGGTGCCCCATTCACTCTCAATGGAACAAACATCTCTGAATGCAGCAGTTATGTATACCTAGGTCGAGAACTCACCATGATGAACAACCTAACACCTGAGCTGCACAGGAGGAAGAGAGTGCATGGAATGCCTTCAAGAGCATCAAAGAAATAGCTAAAAAGGACAAAGAACCTCTGGCTTCAGACACATATCTTCGTCTCCACGTTCTCCCTGCATTAACATAGGCCTCAGAGACCTGGGCCCTACAAAAGCAGGATGAGAATGCTAATTGGGTTTCCCAAAGAGGAATGGAAAGAGCTACGCTTGGAATATCACGCCTCACTCAAGTGAGAGAAGGAATCAGAATACCGATCTGTTCAGAATTGAGAATCAGGGACGTTGTCTTGTTTGCCAAGGTATCGAAAATCAGATGGACTGGACATGTAATGAGACTTGGAGATGCTGGACTAGAGCCAATCCCAACTGGATTCCAAGGGATGTCAAAAGATTTCTTCGTCAAGACCCTGAATGAATGGTTTGAGGCTCTTTGTATTCCTGTAGCAAGCAGATGCCATTGGGCTACACTGGCACGTGACAGGGACAAATGGAAAGGTTACTGGTGCCTGCTTGAGCAAATCGGCGAATAATGGGATGTCAAGTGATCATGTGATCAAGTAAATATCCCATTGCCTTGCTGATTAAATATAAGAAGTATGCTCAGGGGACCATATGGGATGCAGGGGATTAAACTTGAATTAGCAGTGTGCAAAACAAATGCCCTACCTGCTGAATTATCACTCCTGCTCCTAGGCCCTAATTTTACGATGCTCTTTTAATAGAATTCATTTGTTTCTTAGGAGATACACATTCACAATTACCAAGATGATTATTTTAAAAGCCTATAGCAATCTATGTGACCATAAAACAAGTCTATAATTTGTGACTGTTCAGGAAATATTAAAAATAATATTAGACAACCTCAATATAATCAACATTTCTCCTTGAATGTTTTTCAGCTTCAAAATGAGAATTTTAAAAGTAAAATAAAAAGTTGAGAATTTGGGCAGGTAGCTGCCCAATGGCAAACCACTGGTATGACGGCATAATGATAAGATTTGGGTCTTCCAGGATATACTTTTTAGTATGCTTCTGTTTATTACACTTTTTATTACATCACTTGCAGGGTTCCTGTTACAAGGACTTCATTAGAAGTTACACATTAGTATGAAAGAATCAAAATAATAGAAATTGAATGTATTCAGAGGTAGGAATTTCCAAGTATGTAGATTACCATCGTGGGTATTAATCTATAATACAGATTAATATTCATACAAAGTAATAAATGTAAAAATACTCACTTGATCACTTGACATCCTGTTATTTGTCAGTTTGCTTGAGCAGGTGCCAGTAACGTTTCCATTTGACCCTATCACATGCAGTATAGCCCAATGACATCTGCTTGCTCCAGGAATATGAAGAGCCTCAAACTGTTCCTTCAGGGTCTTGACGAAGAAGTCTGACCATCTTGTAGGTGTGAGGTGTATCTTTTGACGTCCCATGGGATCCAGTTGGTAATGGTTCTAGTCCAGCAGTGTTCTCCAAATCGCATTACATGTCCAGTCCATCTGATTTTCAACGCCATGGCAAATAAGACAGTGTCCCTGACTCTCAATTGTCGATGGAGGTCAGAACTCCGGATTCCTTCTCTCACTTGAGTGTGGCATGATATTCCAAGCATAGCTCTTTTGATTCCTCTTTGGGAGACCCGAATCATGTTCTCATCCTGCTTTTGTAGGGTCCAGGTCTCTGAGGCCTATGTTAATGCAGAGAGAATGGTGGAATTGAAGAGATGTCCTGGAGTCAGAGGTTCTTTTGTCTTTAGCTATATCTTCGATGCTCTTGAAGGCGTTCCACGCCACTCTCTTAATGCTGAGCAGCTCAGGTGTTAGGTTGTTCATCATGGTGAGTTCTCGACCTAGGTACACATAACTGCTGCATTCAGAGATGTTTGTTCTATTGAGAGTGAATGAAGCCTCTGGAACTAGTTCATTTTTCATACATTGTTTTGTTGAGATTCTCCTGTAACTTATCTTTCCACATTCTCGGTAGAAGTCAACCAGCATTTGCACTGCTTGGCTAATGGTTGGTGTTATTAGAATGATGTCATCAGCAAAGCAGGGGTGATGTAGTTGCCGACCGTCTATCTTCACTCCCCTTTCTTCCCATTTTAATTGTTGCATAATGTTCTCGAGGGTGGCGCTGAAGAGTTTTGGTGAAATGGTGTCACCTTGCTGAACTCCTCTTTTAACATCAATGATCACTTCCTTGTAGGATGGTGAGATCCTGGTCATGAATCCGTAATAAAGCTCACTAAGATCTTGATGTATTGGATTTGAACGACCTATTTGGCTAGGGCTTCAATGACTGCTTCGGTCTCAACAGAATAAAAGTCCTTTAAATCAATGAACGTGAGACAGAGTGGCATCTTGAACGCCCCACAATCCTTAATGAGGTGTGTGTGTGTGATTCTTGCGTCTCCGCGGACCCCAAGCTGCCCCAGGGAAGAGCGGAAACTCCATCAACGGGAACCAAGGCAAAGTGCCTTGGTTCCAGCCGGGACCGACCCTAGCGCCCTGAGCTGCTGGGAACATCCCAAAACTCAAAACGCGCAGGACCGCTAGCGTCCAGCGACCCTCTCACTACCTACCTTGCATGAGGTACCAGTGAACCTTGGTTCCCACAACCCTTAATGAGCTTGGTTATCATGTAGATATGGTTGATTGTGTTGAATTCTCTTCAGAAGTCAACTTGCTCAATGGTTGTCCTTCATCTAATGTCTGCCTATCCTGTTCAGGATGACTCGAGTGAACAGCTTGTAGATGACAGACAGCAGGCTATTTTGGGACAATGTTGTCATCCCAAAATTACAAACAGGATCAGACCACCATTTCCTTCATGCAAAATTCTACGTTACAGAATGGGGAGAAAAGACTGCAAAGTTTAAGAAGAGAACTCCCAGAATGACCACAACTGGGAACTGTTTGGCACTATTGTGGCAACATGGGAAGATGCCATCATGACAACATAGATGAAGAATACAACCAACTAGTTCAACACCTCCATGATTGTGCGAAGAACGCCAACAGAAAGCCAAAAAAAAGATGCCTGTCTTCAAAACCGCTCGAGCTCATTTGGCAATGTGGCAAGGCGCAAGCCTCAGGCAACCAAAGGCTAATGTCCAAGCTCACAAGGCAGTGCAGAGAAGCAATAAAGGAAGACCTCAAAGAGAGAAAAGCAGCAATACTGGCTGATGCAGCAGAAGCCAGGAAAAGCATTCACAATGCCCACCTGTCCTTCGCCAACTATAAGACCAAGATGACCACCGTCCAACATGCTGATGGATCTATCACATCTGCCAGAAAGGCAATAGATAAGATAATCCATGACTTCTATTCAGATATCTTTGATAACCACGTCCACCTGCCCACATACCAAATTCCACAGGATGGATATGTCATCCCCAACGTTCTCTCTTCTGCCATTTCATTGGTAAAGAAGCAAACAGCACCCAGCCCAGACAAAGTCAGACCCGAACACCTGAAGAATCTGCCATCAGTACTCATTAATACACTGGCTCAGCTATTCACACACTACCTGTCCTAATGCAAGGTGCCCTCCCAATGGAAAACCAGCAAAACAGTTGTACTGTTATAAAAAGGAGACATCCACGACATTGGCAACTATCGGCCCATCTGCCTGTTGTGTCATATACAAGCTGTAAAGATACTCAACCTACAAAACTTAAAGCTATATATGTTATGTAGCTTATTTGGGCCTGAAATGCCATAGTAATTTAAAAAAGATTAAAACCATATATACATCCAAGTGCAGAAACATATCCACACCAAAAGTTATTTTGACCATATACAGAGTATTAGAATCATGGCAATATTAAATGATCAGTGCTATCTTAATTAGTCCAGAATCATTAGATATAATATGAAAGTGAGTTAAGGATTGGGTGGGAGTATTAACTGTCCCAAATGTCATGAGTTTACATATATGTCAGTTATGCTATACACTTGATATGAGATTCAGAGTACACTAACCAATGTTCCCTCAATTTGTTCAGGAGACTCATAACACCTGACAAATGCGTTGTATGTTATTTACCTTTCTAGCATATCATACAGAGACAGTGCAACTAGGGAAAGTGCTCATCTCCCAACTGTTTGGCTAAACTGAAGTAAATCCATGGAAACCATTAACTTGAGAGTTATTTCTCTTTGAAACTTCTTGTGTATACAGTTATTAAAATATTTTGTCTTTTGATCTTAAAAATTGTCCCATAAGTTAAATTTGAACATGAACTTTGAGTTATATGGTCAGATATAGTTCTGTGAGGTATGAACAAACTAGGCACTTATTCTCTGGGTTTTAAAACATCCTGGCTCCTCCTTATGGATTTCCAGTAATACCATAAAGAATTACAAAGCCAAAAGAGCATTCTCATTATGGGTTAGTCTTGAATTACACTTGTAATTTGGATAGACTGAAATTCTCAATGCTGACCTTCCTATTGATAACTTGCAATATATATATATATATATATATATATATATATATATATATATATATATCCATCTTTCCCCACTCTTGTTGCTATGAAGGAGAAGCAAGAACAGGAAGAAACCCTGAGGTAATGACCAAACAGGAAGGAAACAAATGGAAACTCAAACTTGCAGGAAATGAGAAGGAAGGAGCTAGACAGTATAGTTCCTCACACACCTCTCATTGGCCAGTCCCATGAACAAATTGTATGGTAGAAATAACTGTCATTGTAGGGGAAGAGTGACAGTTATGGCAGTTGGGAGTCTGTTAGTTCTTAGGTTCTGATCGGGCGTAGATGGCCAGATAAGTGGGCAGCAAGAAGCAACAACAAGCGAGGATGGAAAGACAGAATATGTTTAAACCCAGACACTGAATAGGGGGAGTGTCAGAAGCCAAAGGTTGGTGCTACCTGTGTGTGACAAGATGTGCTGTCCAAAATGGACACCTATTTCTGTTTTCTGTGGTCATTCTATAAACTTGAGCTAATAAGTAAAATCTGTAATGCTAAAGATTACCAGGGCCAACATGATAATCTCATATATATCCAAGCCAAATTCAGAACTGGTCTCAGCCTGTGGTAATACTATGGACAACGTCACCTACATTATGACAGGATGTGGCTGCCATCTCCTGGGTACATAAAATTTGTTTTAATACTATGTGAAAACGGGGGCCAAAAGAGCACAGTGGGGCTATGCTTACCTTGCTATAGGCACAGTAAAAGTAGGCTAAAGTCAGTTATGATGTCCAGTCTCTGGAAATAGATGATAATCAGAACAGGCTTGGTTGTAAACAAAAATCCTGTAAGTCAGTCAGCATTTACCATGCTTCTGTCTTCTCTGATTTGATAATGCCATTCTGACTCAGTTGAAGAAAATTGAAATTAAGCATTTTTTTTACTATTTTACAATTTTTTTTTTTTATTTTTTGGGTCACACCTGGCAATGCTCAGGGGTTTCTCCTGGCTCTGCACTCAGGAATTACTCCTGGCGGTGCTCCATCAAACCCGGGCCGGCACAGGCCGGCCGTGCAAGGCAAACACCCTACACACTGGGCTATCACTCCGGCCCCCTATTTTTACCATTTGTAGGCCCACAATATAAGCCTGATTTTCCATATTGTTGTAGGGGCCCCAGGATGAGTGGCTGGCTGGCTTAAGTTTAGCTGTATATCCCACCCCAGGGGGTCAGCTGAAGGACTGATGATGCTGAAATTCAGTCCTAGGGTGGTCGAAATATCCAGGCATAACAAAAGGAAGAAATAACAATTTGGAAACGCACTCTCCTTTGACAAAAGTCCAAATAGTTGGCAGTGAAATCTTTAGTATTATTTCCCCAGTATGGGCAGAATCTATCCATCCAGTATGCAACGTAATTCCCTTAAGATTCAGACTACTTCTCCCAAGAATTAAGTCTACAGTGCCTTGTGCCGACAGATGCTTTTATTCCAATTTGTCACTTCTAAGGGCGATCTCAGGGCAGGGAATATCCAAACCAGCACTCCCCACTGTAGCAGGTGGTAGAGAGTTTATTGAGGTTCTGATGGGTGGGGAACAGGGGCAAATAAGAGATGGGAGTGCTGCCTGGTTTTGAAGAGACTGGGTTGGCCCCCTGCCAAGTTTCCCTTGTCCAGGAAAGGTGGAAATGTGGAAATGTTCCCTGATTTTGCAGAACCTGTGGTTGCCCCATGTCACATTTCCCAAAAAAATATTGGACAGAGAACGAGAGAGGGGGTGGGGGAGAGTAAAGAGCCTGTCATAGAGGCAGGCTAGGGGGAGGGGATAGGAATTGGGGACATTGGTGGTGGGATGGGTGCTGGAACACTGTAAGACCGAAACAAAAACAGGAACATCTTTGTAATTGTATATCAAGTGGTGTTATAATAAAATAAACAAACAAACAAGTAAAACAATATAATTTATAAAACAAAAACAATACCACATCTTCTGCTGGGAAACGCTGAGGCACCCCGCACAAAATCTGGGAGTAGGGTCAGGGATCCCCTTCTGCCCCAGGGGATCAGCTGCTGGCGGAGGGGAGAAAGACGCAGGAATCCAGCGAAGTTTCAAAATGCTTTACTTAACACAGGTTCAGGCATACAATCAACAATAGGAAAAATCCTCATGTTAGGATTCCCGGCTAGGACCTTGGCCACGTGTAGGCCAAGATGGCAGCCACCACTTGTTAAGGCCCTGTAGAGAAGAGACAGAGTTAAGGCACCAGCAGAAAGGGGCAGAGACCAACCCAAAAAGAACGGGAGCCCTAAAAAGAGAGTGGAGAAAGGAAGCAGGCTAGTTTTATGTTCCTCTAACCCAGAGCTCCCACCTCTATGGGAAGCTGGCAGGGTCAAATGCCCTCAGGAATTTCTTCCATGACCTCACCTAGGCCCTTTTTAGATGGTAATGTCACCAACTCAAGATCTGCCTAGGAAATGCCTCTGCAAGGTAGAGAGGAGGGGTTTCTGAGATGAGCTGCCTCTCAGAATACAAAGGCATGCATCTGTACCAAAGACTATGCTAATGCCAGTTAAATATTTTTCCAAGCCTCCACAAGAGTCTCCTCTTTACTTCATGGTAGTTTTATATTTTAGTTGCCTTTGAGTTAACAGGGAGCCATGCTTGCTGGCTTGGAGGCAAACAGCATTTCTCTCTGGTCTAATTACTTCGAGATCCAACGTGGCCGGGCAAATATACCGGTAAGATCTCGCTAGTCCCACGAAGATTGTGGCAGCATGAGGAATATTTATACCAGCCAATATAGAATACATGGTCAGATAAACTGTCACATTTAAACTAGCCTCATATCTACGAAGTGACCTGCATGAGGCAATCTAGGCCAGTGCGAGGCTCACAGGTGTCCTGCAACAATCTTCATTCGAAATATTGAGATTAGACAAGCTTTGGCAACGTCCTGAAAGAGGTCCACAGTGCTCTGTCACTCCGATCAGTAAGATACAGAATACAATATGGAGATGTTGGACCACATTGAGTGCAAGGCTTTGCAAAAAGACCAGTGGAGAGGAGCTGCAGGCCTTCCTAAGCTGGCTGCTGATTCTGCTCGAGAGGGGCATGAGAAAGAGTGAGAGGCCCTGGAGTCTGGGCCGCTGATCCCTTTTAGTTGAACAGGAGAGTGGCGGCAGGGTTCCAGGGCCCTAGGTGCGAGCAGAGAGTTGCTAATCGGCTCATCGCCACGACGTCCTCATCTGAGCTAAGGAGCACCGGGGATGGCTAACAATGGGGTGGGAGTATTGATCCCGGGGAGGTCTCAGGTCGACGACCTGTTGACGCTGGTGGGGCGTATTCCCTCTCTGGAGTAGTAGTCCTGAGGAAACCACACGATTGGGGGGAGGACAAGAGCCCTGAACCCTCAGCAAGGACCATTTGTCAGGAAGGCAACCCAGAAGAGGTAGGAAAGTAAAAGACATCATGGCCTAACACTTCCCAGTCCCTGAGGATTTAAAGGGGAAAAATGGGGGTCAACTCCAGATGTTTCAGAGCATGAAATTGGCATACTTCAACATGGATTGCAAATAAACTGGGGAAATCACAAGTTCAAGATAGAATTCATAGGAAATTACCTAATAGATTTCTGGTAGTGAAAGTGTGTTACATGAAGGACAGGGAAGAGGGCAGGGGGCTGAGGGAGGGGGCTGTGACTACCCACCTCCTCCTGTATAGCCACTGTTGCTCGAAGGTGTCCTTTGTGACAAGGTCACAGGTCAGTGACGAGGCTCTGAGGTTTTAGTCCCCAGCTGAAGCCCAGGGCTCATTCCCCTACTGGCAACTGTGTGATTCAGATGGAGGCTATTTTCTTTACTCTGAAGAGCATTCTTGCTTGTTTATATTTGATTCCTCTGACTGGGTGACTAACACCATCTTTTTTTTTAAGTAGCTATTATTTTTTATTATACCACCGTGAGACATACAATTACAAAGGTGTTCATAATTGGTTCTTGGTAATACAGTATTCCAGCACCCATCCCTCCACCAGTGCCCCATTTCCACCACCAATGTACCCCCACCCCCCCCCCACCCACCCCCCAGGCTGCCTCAATAGAGGTGCCCTGTTTCCTCTCTCTCTCTCTCTCTCTCTCTCTCTCTGTCTCTGCATCTCTCTCCCTCTTCTTTGATCATTGTGGCTAGCCCTGCAGATATTTAGAGTTTATCACTTAAGTCTCTTTGTGTATATTCAATGGTGAGTTTTAGTCTGCCATTACCATTTTCCACACTTAGTAAAACACTGGTATCTATTTATATCCTATTAATGAATGTAGTCATTCTATATCTGTCCTTTTCCTTCTGACTAATTTAAATCACTCAGCATGATAGTCTCCATGTCCATCCATTTGCAGGTAAATTTCATAATTTCGTCTTTTCTGACAGCTGCATAGTATTCCATAGTGTAGATGTACCACAGTTTATTTAGCTTGTCCTCTGTTCTCGGGCATTTAGGTTGTTTCCAGATTCTAGCTATTGTGAATAGCACAGAGATGAATAAAGAAGTACAGATAGTGTTTCTGCTATGTGTTCTTCGGTCTCTCGGGTGTATTCCCAGGAGTGCTATTGCTGGATCAAATGGGAGCTCAATATCTAGTTTTCGGAGAAATGCCCATATTGTTTTCCAAAGGTTGCCCATCTTTTGTGCAGTGACCACCTACTTCGTCATATGGCCGTTTGTCCAGAGGAATCTATTGGTACCACCATCCAGAATTTCTAGAAACATCCACAAGGTAAGAAACCGTAAGCAATCCAAGAAAAGACCAGTTGCTTTCTACTATTTTATTATTATTTCTGCTTCGTTTGAGCCAACTGAGGTCATTTCCAGGTGAAGATGATCATGATCACTGATCTAAGGAAAAAATAATTGCAATTTTTCACTCTTTATTTATTTTTAACTTTTTAAATTATACTACTGTGAGATTATATACTTACAATGTGTTTATATTTGGGTTTTAGTCAGAGAGTGTTCCAGCACCCATCTCTCCACCAGTACCCATTTCCCTCCACCATTGTCCCATGATTTCCACCCTCATCCAGCCTGCATCTATGGCAGGCAATTTTCCTCTCTCTGTCTCTGTCTCTCTCTTTCTTTTACACACTGTGGCTTGCAATACATACAGTTAGAGGTTATCATGTATATCCTTTTGCCTACTTTCAATGCTCAGTTCTACTCTGGTCTTATCATTTACAATAGTTATTAGTACACTGTTCCTTTCTCTGTTGCCTAAATTCTGACTCCCACACATTTGCAGTAGGTTCTACCCACAAACAAGATCTCCTGATCCATGTTTTGTTTGACCTTGGATATTAGTACCATGCTATTTTTTATATATTCCCATGTTTTGCCTGACCTTGGTTATTGGTATTATTCCATTTTTTAATATCCCGCAAATATATGCAGTCATTCTATATCTGTCATTCTCATTCTGGCTAATTTCACTCAACATGATCCTCTCCATGTCCATCCATTTATAGGCAAATTTCATAACTTCATTTTTCCTAACAGCTGCATAGTATTCCATTGTGTAGATGTACCACAGTTTCTTGTTTCTTTATCCAGTCGTCTGTTCTCAGGCACTCTGGTTGTTTCCAGATTCTGGCTATTGTGTAGCACACCTCCTGCTAGGAATCAATAACTCACCTGTAAAATTCTGTTTAGAACTTGATATTGTAGGGACTGAGCGATAGTCCAGCGGGTAGGGCGTTTGCCTTGAGCGCAGCCGACCCAGGTTCGATCCCCGGCATCCCATGTGGTCCCCGAGCACCTCCAGGAGTAATTCCTGAGTGCAGAGCCAGGAGTAACCCCTGAGCATCGCCGGGTGTGACCCAAAAAGTAAAAAAAAAAGAAATTGATATACTAGCATAAGAGCAATAGCAAAGCAGAGAGGCTATTTGCCTTGCATGCAGCTGACCGGAGTTCAATCCCGGCATCTCATATGGTCCCCGAGCACTGCCAGGAATAATTCCTGAGCAAAGAGCCAGGAATAACCCCTGAGCATCGCCGGGTGTGATTAAAAAGCAAAAAAAAATTGCTATTCTAATAACTGCAATAACATTAATAGAATGCAGGGAACAGACACAAATATTTCTCAGTGGTGCTGTAATAATGTCTCTATTTTTAGGTATTTATTACTGATTTCTTTGGAGATAGACATTCCTCAAAAATACAGTTTATTCTCAGCAACTATTTCTGGCTCTGTGCTCAAATGTGTCACCTGGCCGTGCTCTGGGGACCATATGTGGTGCCGCAGATTTGAATCAGAAGTGCAGTCACCACAGCCACAAGTCTATCTCTTGTGTTATATCTTTGGCCCTGTATGTTTTTTTATCTACATTTTATGATTTTTTTTGTTATTTATTTTGTTTTGGGTTTGATGGGGGGCACATTCACCAGGGTGCAGGCTTACACCTGTTCCTACACTCAAGAATCGCTCCTGTTAAGGCTCTAGGGACTCTATGTGGTGCTGGGATCAAACCAGGCAAGAAAAATGCCCTACCCAATATCCTATTGCTCTGCACCATATATATTATCTCTGATTTTTTGTAGACACATAATGTACATGAAATTTCTTTGACTCACAAAATCATGCCTCTGTTCAGTGTTTAAATTTATGTGATCCTTAGAATTTTTGTGTTCACATTTGTTTATTTTTAATCCTGAAGTCACATTTGTTTATTATTTTATTCAGCAGCTTTCCCCAAAGGTATCATATTATTGAAGACACTTTTGGCACTTTTGCAATCAAAAGTTCCTGGAGTATTCTCCCAATGTTTGACTCAGATTTGGAATCTATAGATTTCACTCTGATTTCCTGGTCTTTGATCCATTTTGAATTGACTCTTGTGTAAATTGTGAGATATAGATCAGTTTTGATTTTTACATGTCTTTCTGTTTTCCCAGCACCATTTTTAAGAGACTGTTTACTGCATTTCAAGCTCTCAGCTCCTTTGTCAGAAATTAGTTGAATACATACATACATATAGATAATTATGCCTATAATATAATTATATATAAGGGATTTTGGTTTGTCCTTGGTGATATATATCTATATCTATATAGATTAGAGCTAAAGATATATCTATATATTTATAGATTATATATGTGTATATATACATATATGTATGTATGTTATGGATATATGTAGACATGCATGTATACATATATGTCTATATACACATATATACACATGCATATAGACATATATAGAGCCTGGCAAGCTACCTGTGTTTTATTTGATATGCCAAAAACCAGTAACAATTATGGACCTCAATTCCATGACGTGAAGAATGGTTTGAGGCTCTTCCTGTCCCTGGAGTGAGCAGATGCCCTTGGGCTACACTGCTTGTGACAGAACGTATGGAGATGTTACTGGTGCCTGCTCGAGCAAATCGATGAACAAGGGGAAGACAGTGATACACATATATACATATATTATATATACAGATTTATCATTGTATCCTCTTTCTTAAAAAAGAATGATACTGTAGTATGAGAGAAATATATAAATATTTCATCCAGGGGCTTAGCTAGTGGTACTCCTGTACTGTCAGTTTACTGAGTGACCCAGATTCACTCAGTTCTCTAATGGTGACTGCTCAGAGCCCCTAAGCACTGGCATTGAGGGGGTCTGGGTGAGATCGTTGTAGTTCCTGTGAGGCACAGAGAAGCCAGTGTGTGGATTGTGTAGATCTGTGTGGGTGTGTGCTAAGACCTGTACTCTTAGAAAGATTCTCTGGCTCCTCTGGGAGGACTCTGCAATTTCTGTGCTCAAGGTCTCCTTGAGGTTGTCAGAGGCCTGTGCGTGGCTGCCAAGGTCTCTGTTGGGGATCTGTATGCATAATCTTCATGGTTCCAAGTCAGAATACTAGTGCCTCTTTATAGATGCTGTCTCTGTGGGTCTGGTTGGGGATCTTTGTGGGTTTTGTTTGAGGGTTTTGTCTGTGGTCTCAGAATTAGCCTATCAGGTGTCTCTTCCCAGGAGTGGTCTAGGGTCAGACCCTGGCTACATGGGGATTCCACAGCTCTGACAGTCAGGTCTGCCTCTGCCCCGGATGTGGGGCCAACATAAGCTTTGAGACACGTTAGGTTTAGACTGTTCCCTACCCGGACTGATCCCTCAGCTGGGAGCCTTGCTCAAGTATCTGTTGCAAATTATTCATGAGGGAACTTTCCAGAAGATTGCTCCTGCCTCCTTGTGTTGTCTGCACATCAGAGCAGAGCAGCACACTACTGGGGTTTCCTTTTGTTTATATCTCAGCCTCCTACTCAGCCACTGTCCATTTCCTAGACAAGTTGTAGTGGTTTGCTAAAATGTTCTTTCTCTTTACCTTGTGCCCTTTGCATGTTCTTGCGTTGAAACTAAATCCTTTTATATAGATCCAGGAAGTCAGTTAAGACCAATTAGTTATTCCGGGGCTTGCACCATATTTCTTAGCTAAATATCTCAATTGCCTTTATCTTGACTCTTCGTCCTCGCAACCCTAAAAAGGACGGTCCTGCTCTGAGACCGGGCAGAACCAGGAAAAGAGACGACCCTGACTTCGACATGGGACAGCTAAGTGTCCTGCCCTGGATGCAAGAGCTCAGAGCAAGCCCTTTTCTGATCCAAAGCTCAAAAGTCAAGGACACAGAACGAGCTCTGTGTTTACCTAAAGAAATCACCAGAACCTTGAGGGATTGGAATGATCAAAATGGCAAGAGGAATGGAGGATGGACTATATTGTGCAATCTCCCCATAGATCAACCTAATCCCGTGTGCAGATAAATGTCTCTCTTACTATGTCTATACAAAAACCACTAGAGATATCATTGATACAATATTTTATTAGCCCGAGTGAGAGAGAGAGAGAGAGAGAGAGAGAGAGAGAGAGAGAGAACAATGTCTCGGTATTCACACACTAGACCCAGGGACTTAGGGCCCTCTGATGGGTTTTGCCCTGGTGAGAGGGAGCCTTTCTCACTTCCTTGTTTCAGAATAAAAACGCCTTTTACCTTTGTCACCAGTTTCTATGAAGTACTCCCTAGCCTTTGTGAAGGCCTGTTCCCTGACTTTGTAAACTATATAAAGGTCTGGTATATAAAGTTCTTAGGGTGCCTGTGTCGCTTTGCCTGCTCTGGCCAGCTCTGCTCTGCCCTGCCCTTCCCTGCCGATCTCGGCTTGGCTACACTCTCTCTCTCTCTCTGCTCGGCTCAGCTACTGTTCCTGCTCTGCTAGCTGGGAGTCGTTAGTGTGTGGATACTTAAAACCTTGCACTTTCTAGAGAACTGGTGATCATCCTCTTGTGCCCATCTGCAGTTGTCCCTGAAGACGACCAGGGGAAACCGATGGGCCCTAATAGTGTTGGCAAACCCAAACAGCCCCATTGTCTGAACTGCCCTGACAGTGGGCTCTTTGGGCAAACTTTCCCTGCCTTTCTTTGAATTCACTTTTAGCATATTTGTAATGCATCCTTTCTGAGAGCTTCTTTTCTTCTGACTTAAGGGTGAACAATCTAGGAAACAGGAAAGACAAGTATGACACCCACAGTCAGTTTGATGGACTTAGATTCCTACCAGCCTTCTAGGACTCACTTTTGGGGTTCAGTGGAAGTCCTGAGCATAAGAGCTCCTTAGCTTCCCAACCATGTGTGACTTAATAACAAACCATAGAAAGAAGCTTAGAATAGTCATTCCTGCATGAAGGGCTTTTTGGGGGCCCCCCTATGAAAAACTGTGGAAGTTTATCTGCTCTGTGTTTTGAACATTTTAACATTTCATTAAAAAGAAACATTTAAAACTGGGTTATGTTTTTCACTACCCATGTCTTGCTGCCTCCTTCCTTCAACTCCTTACTGTGCCCAGTGTGTTCCATGAAACCTGGAACATAGCCACTGACCGCCTCCATTATACATAAGGGCTGGTCATTGCTCCAAGGTTGGTGGATAAAGCACCTAGATTTTCCCTGATGTTAATTCTAATGCCTTACAGAACCATGCACATGTGTACACACTAGTGTGGGCACTAGCACACACAAACACAAACATATTTATTCTCTCACTCATTAACAGGTAGTAGTGCCCCCTGCAGCACTGGTCATCTTTTCCTTCAATATAGTGGGGTCAGTTTATTCTCTGGCCTCTAGGTCACTGGGTCTGTTTGTGTAACCCAGAATCGTGTTTTTGGAGCCTCTTGGATATATCCTAGAGGCAGAGGAGATCCTAATAGAGTCTGTGAAGCCCTGAGCCAGTTCCTGTTTTGGTTTCTTTTGGCTTTGTTGTGGTCACAGTCATCCCGCTGTGCTATGTTTAAGTAGAGCCAGTGAAGATGCCTTATGGGAGTCAGTGAGGATGGGTCTGTGGTACTGACATCAGCCTCTCTCCAGAAACCCTGGCGTTTTTGGTCAAAGAAAGATAGCTGGACTGTAAAAAGACCGAGAATACCAACACTCAAAAACAAAACGCAGCTAAACAGAAGAAACAGTTTATTTTGGGAAGCAGTCTAGTTGGCAGACATGACAGTTACAACAGGTGACAAGAGTTAATAGGGGGAACATCCTGCCTCTCTCTGCATGCAGTGGTTCACGTCCATATTTATGCATCAGTATTTGCCCCACGAGTGATGAGATGATGTGAGTTTCATAACGCTCCTTGGCATTCATCTTCCCGCTTTGGACTGGCGCCTTCCTCTGATCGGTAACCTTTACCAATGTGGCGATTTGACCTGGATCTTCGCTGGTGGAATTTTCAACTCTCAAGGGCATTATTTCCCAAATCTGCGGGAGTAAAGCTACACTCTGGGAGTGGCCAGGTGGAGCTCGACCTACACCCTCTTTCCTGAAACGTTGGGGAGCCCCTGTTCTCTGCCGCTCCTGAGACTCGAAACTCTCTCCCTAGAGCAAACTCTCTCCTTGCCAGTGGAGGGAACCGTCCGAGAAGGCATCCAGCTCTCCTGCCCAGGTCCACTTGCGATACTCCCCAGGGTCTTTTTGGTTTCCTTACACTCAAGTGGAGGGAAAGTGTGGAGCCTCGCTGGGGTGGTGATGGCAGTGGTTTTCATGACTTGCTGACCTGGGTGGGGCTGTTGTACTTTCCAGTGTTTGGAGGATGGTACATTTCTTGTTTTCATGTCAGCATAGTATTTGCTGATGCCTGTGATCCATGACCACCGCACCACATGGGAAATAAGCCACAAATTATTTGCCCTATTTTTTTTTGTAACATGATGTTCCAACTTTCTTTCTATATGTTGACACAGGATGCCACGTGATGGGGAAGTCTGCAAAACACAGCCATCCTTCGAGGAAGAACGTGTCCTGAGAGGAAGGTGGTTCTTCATGGTGATTTCACACTCAACACCCCTTGACTGGCGCTTATGTTGATCCTTAGGCAGGGGGCTCCTGAGGGGCCTGGTCCTGTGATGTGGCTGCTATTAATCGGCGGACAGTACTTGCACAGAGCCACAGTAGTAAAGTCAGAAGCCAACTGAGGCAATGCAGAACAGATAGGGATGGGACAGGAGATGTTCCAGAAGACTTATTCCTAGGTGGATCATTTGAGGAGAGCCCAACTCGGTCCGTGCTTGAGATTCTGCTGACTGGGTAGAGGCCAGAGTTGGCAGGTGCCCTATCACTTGAGTGGAGGCACGAGACAGGAAACTAGGAGCAGTATCTGCAGCCCCTACTCTGGTGTCCTGATGTAACATTTCAAGATGATTACTGCTGCCAAGCTGTCTCCCCCACTGTGGCTCTGGCAGGGTCTGTGTTGGTGTATTCACCCCCAGCGCCTAGCGCTTTGACCAGTTCCAAGGTGTATTTTCAGGTGGGCTTGTGCTGGGCCTATGTCGGTGTGTTGACTGCAGAGCCGAGGCCTTTCAGCATTGTCTTTGGATAGTGTTTGGGGTGTTCTGCTAGGGCTTGTTCTGGGTCCTTGATACCATAGAGGTCGGTTTTCAGTTTTGTCAGGACCCGTCCGCAGGTTGCTGCAGGGACAGAAGGGACAAGGTGCGGGGTGGGCTGGCCCAGATGGGTGGTTCCTGGTACCCGCCTGCAGCCCAGGAGCGCCTCTGCTGCCCCTATGATGACTTCACAAAGCTCCAATAGTCCCCCTCTAATCTCCCCCCCACCAAGGTTGGCCTACACTTACTTTTTTTGATTGGCTTTTGAGCCTGAATCAAACCTGAGTTCTGGGAGGACACAAAGTAACTTATTTACCTGTGCAAAAGATAAATGGGGTTTCGTGTCTCTTCCTGTTCTTCTGGCAGCCTCCGCAAGCTGGGAATAAGGAGACAGGGTCGTGATGAGCAAACACATGCAGCACAACTCAAGGCAGTTTGTGGGATGATTCTCTAGAGCCTCTGTGTCAGAGTCTCAGGCCATAGGATCCCTGACTCGCTCAGCATGGATCGTGACAGCTCTGTTTTGTCATGTCACAGTGCTTCCTGACTATTGCATCCCCGAGACCTCAAACTCCATAGTTGGGTAGAGATTGCTGGGACCATTCCTCAGATGGATTGCAAATAGTTAGGGAATGTGTTCTCAGTTGGAGCTGGAAGCCCCACCCCTTAGAGCAGGACGGCAGGTCCCCTCCAGACAGAGAGCTGACTAGGCAGCACCCATCACTGCTGAACACCTCTGAGAATGGGATTCTGGGTGTCTAGTTCCTCGGGATGTTTTATAGCTGTCCTCCTTGGGGACAGCAAACCAAGCCTTGGGGATGGGAGTGTTGGGGCGATGCTGGTCAATGGCTGTATGTCAAAACTCACTTTTCACCATTTCGGTGTTCTTGCTTCTATTATTTCTTCTCTTTGACTCCTTTCCATTCTGGGAGGGCAGAGAAAATACAGGCTCGTAACCAAATCCCAAAGTTTTCCCTATAGACCAGCTAGAGACTATCAGTGCTCATGAACAGCACAACATATTTCTGCCCTTAATCAGGGAAGTAATCGCTTTCATTCAGTTAATACACATCTACAAAGGGGAAGACACTTTTGGGGTGTGATCTTTCTTCAAAGTCCTAAAGGGACTTATAGACTTACCCTAAGTCTCCTTCCTCTGTCCTCTGCTTAAGAAACACTAAATATGGGTCAGAGTGATAGTACAGGAGGGGGCATTGGCCTTGCACATGGCCAGCCTGAGTCCTATCCCCTAGCACACCATCTGGTTCCAGAGCCCACCACAGCACAGAGAGCTGGGAGTAATCCCCTGAGCATCGCAGCTATGACCCCAAAGAAAAGCGAAGTAAAAAAAAGAAATGCAAAACTGCCATTAGACTTCAGGTATTAACCTGTCAGGGGACCCTGTTATGGGGGTTACACTGGGTATTAAGGGGTTGACCCCTTCACATACCATTGGTTCTGCCAGGAAAAGTGGGCCCACACACCTAGAAGGAAACTGTAGGACCAACACTTAGAGGTTCAAGGGACCCCCGTCCTCCACCCAGTTCTCAGCTTCTGGTCTGGCCCGGGAAACTATAAATTAGGCTCGAGGCCTGAGAGTCTACCTCGGGAATCTTAGTGACCGTTCTCAGCCTGGTGGGCTCTAGGCATAGCTCCAGGAGGATGAAGTTCTGTCCTTCCCTAAGGAGTTCCAGCTGTTCTTTTTCAGGGGAGCATCTCATATGTTGAAAGAGAGGAGAAAATTAGATCCCTGTTGGTTTGGAATGAGAGATTCTTACCTTCCTGGGGTGTTCGCCTTCTCTAGGCTGCGTTTCTGCTGGACTGTCTGGGAGATAGGGGAGTATTACCAGGAAGATCCCCACTCCACAGAGGATGGGAAGGATGATGTCAGTCACCCAGAAAGCAGACGGGGAGCTCAGCCAGGACGCAGGGGATGTTTTTCAGTGAAAAAAAAACAAATTCTCCATTTGGAATCACACTCTCAGAGTGAATGCCGATATTCTAGTCATCACTAGACCTGGGGATTATCCATAATGCTAGTAAAATTCTATCCTTGACAGTCACGAAGCTGTTAAGATTAAGGGACCGGGCAAATTGGACACTTTCAGGTCAATGTCTAGAACATCAACTGAGGGTTGAAGGCACCAGGAGCTTCAAATCCTGCCTGGCCCCCACCCCTCCCTTTGTAACAGATCTACCTTTGTTATGCTGCTCAGGGCTTCAGTCCCCAGGTTTGCTCTCTGCCAGGGACTGCCCTGGCTGAACAGACCAGAAGCAGGTGTGTCACAAGGGTCGGGATAAAAGTAGGAAGTAAAAGAGAAAAGGCCTTGGGCCAGGGCCTAGCAGCCACATGTACTGAGAGCCCCGGGCGTCCTCCACAAATAGGACTTATTGCTTCAACCAATAAGCATTGACAGGAGAACCACGTCTTCTCTTCAGCACCTAACAATCTTGCTCTGTCTGGGTTAGCGTATTACATATCCGATGCCATCAGTTTATCACTTGTCACTTGTCACTTGTCTTCCCGTTGTTCATCGATTTGCTTCGAGCGGGCTCCAGTAACATCTCTGTTCGTTGGGAATGAGGTCCATTATTGTTACTGGTTTTTTTTTGTTGTTGTTGGCATATCAAATACACCACAGGTAGCTTGCCAGGCTTTGCAGTGGCTCTGGATTCATCCCAGAGGACCCAGTCTTATTCTATGTCAGACCATCAACCATCCACCACCTTGGGTCCACGGGTTAGAGCCCGGGTGTAGAGGGCCAGAGCCCTCCTGTCTGCCTCCTCTAATGCAGCCGGGCACCATAGCTACACCTGCAACACCTTGATGGGCTTGTTAGTTTATCACGATAAATATAAGTGGAAAGGATTTTATTAGGAGAAATTCATCCAAGAGACGGAACAGAGATAGAGCAGAGAATCCCCGCCGGGTCAGCATTCCTAGGGTGCACCCCTACCCCAGCTTTCTAGATTCTGACTCCCCTTGCTCCAGTCTCCTCAGGACAACTATGGATTCAGAGCTTGGCATGTTCGGTGAGAGCGGGATTTTTCGGTTATGTTTAGCTATATTTTGAAGTTTTCAGAAGTGTCACTGAGGTTCTGTGATGTGCTGTTAGTGCTCTCTCAAGCACATAATTGCAACTCCAACGCTTCACCGATACCTGCCTGCCTCTGAGAAGGACACAAGTGCCTCTCTCTCATTTCCTTTTATCAATACTTTTCCTATATCTGGACTGTAATAACCTACATAATTATTGCTGGCTAAGAGAACAGGCATGGGGATGAGAGGTGGGTGGGAAATGCAGGTCTTTGGTGGTGGTGGAACACACTGGTGGTGTGGAACGATGAATCTGTGTTCCACACAGATTGATGTGGAACGATGAATCTTTCTAATAACTGAATTGTGAAAAACTTTGTACTTTGTAAATCACGGTGTTTATATTTAAAAAAGAAAAATAAAATATATGTTCTGTTCTAAGAAATAAAAGGCAGAGTTAGTTTAATGAGTACATTTTTTTCCTTGCTTAAGTTCTCACTAGAGACCATATCTACATGATGAGTAGAGGCCTTCATTTCATCCCTATGTCTTCAGAGAAGGGTCCCATCTATGTCTAAGCAATAAATAGATAAAGTACTTTAATTTGTTCTCTCCAGTTTAAATGCAATAGTATTTTATTACATAAAAAGTCTGAGTTTGAGACTCTCAGACATGGGCAGAGCTGCTACTTGCTCTCCCTGTGCCCAGCCGCTCATGAGGCGCCCAGGAGGCATGGCGGGTTCTAGCCCTGGCCTGTCACCCCAGCAGAGCCTCACAACAAGCCCGATGACTCCCCTACTCCATGGGGGCCGCCATTTTCCACATCAGGACTTCCCTCTCGTCACAACTCCACCCAGCAGACCAGACTATCACAGCCCGGCTTGCTTGGCTGCTAGCGGCCGTCTGCGGTTCATCAACAAATGCTTTATTTAGTGGTGACTACAAGAGTATGTCACCCGCACTGCAAGCTGCTCGTGTCATATTTGATATGCCAAATACCAGTAACATTTATATTAGGTCATTCCCATGACCTAATATAATGGGTTGAGGCTCTTTATGTTCCTGGAGCAAGCGGATGCCTTTGGGTTCTACTAGCATGAGACAGGACATGTGGAGATATTACTGGTGCCCGCTCTAGCAAATAGATGATGAACGGGAAGATAGTGATAGTGATAGTATTTTATTTGAATAATAAAGAACTATGGAGACTTTGGCATCAGAACTTTAAAGAAGCTGAGAGTGTTATAATAAGTAGAAACAGTGTTAGGTTTCTAATTAGACTAATTAGACTAATTTAAGTGATTATATAAAATAGATGTGTCTATTTCTTGATTGAACTTTGTTAAATTTTGGTTAGTGTCTTTAAAACTCCATTGCTGAATGCTTGTACATTTAGACTTTCTTTCATCTTCATGAAATGTTATTTTTCCTTCTCTTAGTACTCCTTGTCTGAAGCTTACTTTAATTTTTTAAGCCCAGTGTTTTCATGGTATGTTTCCATACTTTAAATATTTTTATTGAAAGAACATAGATGTGGAGTTGTGATATATGTGTTATTTAAAATAATCTAGTCTATTATGGCATATACCTTTTAATTGAAGGGTTTAATATAAGTAGTCTTTTTTTTTTTTTTTTTTTTTTTTTTGCTTTTTGGGTCACACCAGGCAATGCTCAGGGGTTTCTCCTGGCTGAGCACTCAGGAATTACTCCTGGCGGTGCTCGGGGGACCATATGGGATGCCGGGGATTGAACCTAGGCCGGAAGTGGGCAAGGCAAATGCCCTACCCGGTGGGCTATTGCACCGACCCCAACAGCAGTCTTTTTTAAATCCGGCCCAGGTATGCTGATCTAGAGACTCACAGACATGGGGCAGAGCTGCTATTGGCTCTCCCTGTGCCCAGCCGCTCATGAGACACCCGGGAGGGATGGCAGGTTCTAGCCCTGGGGCCTACCACCCCAGCAGAGCCTCACAACAAGCCAGGCGACCTCCCATTTCATGAGGTGCCTCCATTTTCCATATCTGGACTTCCCCCTCGTCAGAACTCCACCCAGCAGGCCAGCCTATCACAGCCCAGCTTGCGCGGCCGCATGCGGCCCGTGCAGTTCAAAAATAAATGCTGGATTTTGAGATGACTACAAGAGTATACTACCCGCATGGCAGAGCCTGGCAAGCTACCCGTGTCGTATTAGATATGCCAAATACCAGTAACAATTATAGACCTCATTCCCATGACCTGATGGGATGGTTTGAGGCTCTTTATGTTCCTGGAGCAAGCAGGTGCCCTTGGGCTCTACTTGCATGAGACAGGTCATATGGAGATGTTACTGGTGCCCGCTTGAGCAAATTGATGATGAATGGGAAGACAGTGATTCAGTGATATAGTGATATATAGTTTTTGATTTTACTTTTTTTTTAAAATTTTTTTATCATACCACCATGAGATATACAATTACAAAGATGTTCATGCTTGGTTTTCAGTCATACAGTGTTTCAGCACCCATCTCTCCACCAGTGCCCCATTCCCACCATCAATGTCCCTGATTCCCTCCTCCCCCTCCTCCAGCCTGCCTCCTTTCTCCTCTCTCTCTCTCCCTTTATCTCTTTCTTCTATTATACATTGTGTATTGCAGTGCATACATTTAGAGGTTATCATGTATATCCCTTTGCCTACATTCAGTGCTCAGTTCTAGGTTGGTATTGTAATTTCCACAATGATTGGTATACTGTTCCTTTCTCTGTCTTACCTAACCTCTGACTCCCACACTTACAGTAGATTCTACCTACTGACAAGACCTCCTGCTCCATGTTTTGCCTGGCCTTGAATATTATCATAATTTTTAATATCCCACAAATAAATACATTCTATATTTGTCCTTTTCCCTCTGGCTAATTTCACTCAGTATGATACTCTCCATGTCCATCCATTTATAGGCAAATTTCATAACTTCGTTTTTCCTAACAGCTGCATAGTGTTCCATTATGTTGATATACTAAAGTTTCTTTATCCAGTCATCTCTTCTTGGACACTCTGGTTGTTTCCAGATTCTGGCTATTGTGAATAGTGCTACTACGAACATAGAAGTGCAGATTGTGTTTCTGCTGTATGTTTTTGGCTTTCCAGGGTATATTCCCAGTGGTATTACTGAGTCAAATAAGAGTTCAATTTCTAGTTTCTGGAGAAATATTCATATTGTTTTTCCAAAAAAGGCTGGGCCAGTCGACATTCCCACCAACAATGGATGAGCGTCACCTTTCTCCCGCATCCACGCCAGCACTTGTTGTTCTTGCTCTTTTGGATATGTGCCAGCCTCTGTGGTGTGAGATGATACCTCATTGTTGTTTTGATTTGCATCCTCTCTGATGATTAGTGATGACGATCTTTTATTTATATGCCCTTTGGCCATTCGAATTTCTTCCTTGTTGAAGTTTCTGTTCATTTCTTCTCCCTATTTTTTGATGGAGTTAGCTGTTTTCTTCTTGTAAAGTTCTACCAGTGCCTGATATATCCTGGATATTAACCCTTTATCAGATGGGTATTGGGTGAATATTCTTTCCCACTCTGTGGATTGTCTTTGTATCTTGGTCACTTTCTTTTGAGATGCAGAAGTTTTTTTAGTTTCATGTAGTCCCATATGTTTATCTTTTTTTTTTTTTTTGGGTCACACCTGGCAATGCTCAGGGGTTGCTCCCTGGCTCTGCACTCAGGAATTACTCCTGGCGGTGCTCAGGGATGCTGGGGATCGAACCCGGGCCGGCACAGGCCGGCCACGTGCAAGGCAAACGCCCTACCCGCTGGGCTATCGCCTCGGGCCCCTACCATATGTTTATCTTTGCTTCCAATTGCGCTGTTAGTGGTGTTTCATCTTTGACGATGCCTTTAGATTCAATGTCATGGAGGATTTTTTCTATTTTCTTCAATGTACTTTATGGATTCAGGTCTGATATGGAGATCTTTAATCCATTTTGATCTGACTTTTTGTTCATGGTCTTAGACAGAGGTCTAAATTCATTTTTTACACATAGTTGCTCAGTTTTTCCAGCTCCACTTGTCAAAGAGGCTTTCCTTACTCCATTTAGTACTTTTTGCTCCATTATTAAAGATTGAATGATCCTGTATTTGAGGATATGTGCCAGGAAATTCAGCCCATTCCATAGGTCCACAGGTTTGCTTTTACTCCAATACCATGCTGTTTTAATTACTACTGCTTTGAAGTACATTGTGAAGTTGGGAAAGGTGATGCCTCCCATTTTATTTTTCCTAAGAATTGCTTTAGCTATCTTTGGCTCGGGGGTATTCCATGACAGCTTTAGTAGATTTTTCTAATGGTGTAGAAGCATTAATCATGCATTCTTTAAATATTATATGTATATATTATTGCAGAGAAAAGCTGCAGTGCCCCGCACAAAATCCGGGAGCAGGGTCAGGGATCCCCTTCTGCCCCAGGGATTGGTGGCCAGCAGACGGAGAAAGACGCAGGAATCCAGCAAAGTTTCAAAATGCTTTACTTAACACAGGTTCAGGCATACAAATCAACAATAGGAAAAACTCTGAACTCAGGATTCCCGGCTAGGACCCTGGCCACATGTAGGCCAATATGGCAGCCACAACGTGTTAAGGCCCTGTAGAGAGGAGACAAAGACAAGGCGTCAGCAGAAAGGAGGAGAGAGCAACCCAAAAAGAGTGGAAGCCCCAAAAGGGAGCAGACAAAGGAAGCAGGCTAGTTTTATAAAGAACTCAATATCAGACCTGAATCCAAAAAGTACATTGAAGAATATATAGGAAAACCCTCCACGACATTGAAGCTAAAGGCATCTTCAAAGGTGAAACACCATTAACAAAGCAACTAGGAAGAAAACATAAACATATGGGACTACATGAAACTAAAGAGCTTCTGCACCTCAAAAGAAACAGTGACTAAGATAGAAAGGCAGTCCACAGAATGGGAAAGAATATTCACCCAATACCCATCTGATAAGGGGTTAATATCCAGGATATATCAGGCACTGGTAGAACTTCACAAGAAGAAAACAACCAACCACATCAAAAAATGGGGGAGAAGAAATGAACAGAAACTTCAACAAGGAAGAAATTGAATGGCCAAAAGACATATGAAAAAATGATCACCATCATTAATCATCAGAGAGATGCAAATCAAAACAGCAATGAGATGTCATTTTACAGCACAGAGACTGGCACATATCCAAAAGAGCAAGAACAACAAGTGCTGGCGTGGATGCGGGGGAGAAAGGGGACGCTCATCCATTGTTGGTGGGAATGTCGACTGGTACAGCCTTTTTTGGAAAACAATATGGACATTTCTCCAAAATCTAGAAATTGAGCTCCCATTTGACCCAGCCATACCACTCCTGGGAATATACCCCTGGGAAGCCAAAAACACACAGAGGAAACACCATCTGCACTTTTATTTTCATAGCAGCACTATTCACAATAGCCAGAATCTGGAAACAACCAGTGTGCCCAAGAACTGATGACTGGATAAAGAAACTTTGGCACATCTATACAATGGAATACTATGCAGCTGTTAGAAAGTGGTTATCAAATTTACCTATAAATGGATGAACATGGAGAGGATCATGTTGAGTGAAATTAGCCAGAAGGAAAAAGCTGTGTCCTATGCTGTCACACTCAACCTTGGGACACTGTTCTCTTCAGCCCCTTTCTAGGCAAGAAGTGGTTCCTTACTTCTTCTAGCAGAGATCTTTCCTCAGACGCGACCTTGTGACAGGCTCCTCTTTCTGATTACCTTTTGTTAAATTTCTAATCTCCCAAGAGACACCACAGGTTTTATCTCAGTTCATAATATATAGTCATAAATACTCCGTTCGTAGAACCAAAAGGAGGTCTAGCTACAGGAAGAGGGGTGACATGACACCACAGGTTTTATCTCAGTTCATAATATATAGTCATAAATACTCCGTTCGTAGAGACCAAAGGAGGTCTAGCTACAGGAAGAGGGTGACATAACTCTTTCTAGTCAGACAGCCGAGAGAGAGCATCCTTGTGAATGAGAGTGAGGTGGAGAAACTGAGACTGTATTGATAAAACTTGCACTTACGAATAAATTTTCTAAAGTCTCCAGTGTACATCTAAGATGTGCATGAATGAAACAAATGCAATAATAAAGAACTTAGAAATGAACATTGTTGAATCCTGCCCGAGTCCAACACTCTGTAAGTACACAGATAGGGTTCACTATCATATGGTGGAATCTTTGAAACTGAACTATTGGATTTAAAGACTGAAGAAGCACGTGAAGATTCCTAAAGAAAATTTTCTACTACATCCTATATAGCATATAGGATATATATTTTATATATAGGTATCCTGTGGGGAGCCAGAGCTCCTTGGCCTAACAGTCTCCATTTTGGAACTGCTACATCTGGGAAAAAATCTTTACTATAATCTCCCATGGCCTTCTGACCCCAGTGGGTGCCTGTCCCGTGACCACTATCAGCCAGGCAGGCACTATCTTAAATCTGCCATGACTATAGATAACAATAGAATGCAACTGTGACCTCAAGGCATTCTTAATGTATGGAAGTTTACTATGTATGAACCCTTTTTACCATGTATGGACTTGATGCTCGTCTCATGCCTGACCGTGACTGCTGTCCACTGCTCCTATATAAGCAGCCGCCTGTTTACAATTAAGTTTTGTCTGTCTTCTTTGGTCCTGTTTCTGTCTGTCCTTGTTTGTCTTGTCCGCTGTCTTGTCTCTCTGTCTGTCCTGTCTGACTGTCCTGTTTTGTACTGTTCTGTTTTGTCCTGTTCATCCTGTCTGTTTTGTTCTGTCTCTTTTTCTCTTTTTCCTCTGCCTTTTGTGTAATTTCTTTCATGTGCCAATTCAGGACTCTCTCCTGAGCACTGAATAACCCG
>JAJIBD010011901.1:0-15000 GCA_021461705.1 Cryptotis parvus
GGAGCCAATCAGAAGCCGGGTTGCGCTGGGGAGTGCTCCCCCACCGGGCCCCACCCCGAGGAGGACCAGGGAGTGGTGGGGGCCTCCAGTGGGCAGGGGGCAGTGTCCCCATCACCGCCACCAAGGGTCCTGCCCTCCCAGGCTCCTTCGCCTGGAGCAGCGGTGCCAGCCTTCTTGGCAGGGAGGATGCAGGCTGGGGGGTCCCTGTCCCCACCTGAATCTTCGGAGCCAAGCCCGAGGGGGGGGGGCAGCTCAGACACGCACCCCACCCCGTGCCTTGGCCCCAGAAGGTGGCTCTCAGTACAGGGCCACCAGAAGCTGGGGGTGGGGCCAAATGCTCCAGAAGGTTCCATGCGAAGACCGGGCAGGCGGGTGGCGGTGAAGGCGGTGAAATCATCTGGGGGATGGGAGGTGGGGGTGGGTCCCTCCACACACAAAGTCTCAACACTCCCTCACTGGCACCCGCAGGCACAAAGCATGTCGCCGCCGCCGTCACACAGGCCCAGGGCGGGGGCGGGGGAGCCTGGCACGCCACCTCCTAATCGGGCGCCCGCATGCACCGCCTTCCATACACAAAGACCCACGGTCGCACAGCCGCGCCGCTGGCGCCCCAGTGCCCAGGGACCCAGGGTGCAGGTAGGCACCGCAGGGGTGCTGGCCATGCTCAGGCCTGGGGCACCATGGGACCACACGGATCTCAAAGGCCCCTCGCGTGCCAGCCCCTGTTCCCCAGCACACACAGGCTGCGGCTGGGGTACTGTGACGCCCGCCACACAGAACGGTCAGCGGTGCCCGAATGTTGAGATCGTGCCCTGCTATAAACTCAGCCCACTCTCTCCCCGCCTCCCACAGGCTGCCGCTGAGCAGGACCTGAGTGCGCGGGCCGTGCCATCCTCCGCACACAAGCCGGGCACACAGGGTGGCATGTGCCCCTGGGGACGGGGTTACACCCACACAACAGCTCACCTGGGCCACACCTGGCCTGCTTTGCGCTGAGACCAGCCCTCTTGGCCCCGAGTGGCATTCTGAGCCCCCTGCGGGCTGCGAGAAGCGGGAGCTCAGGGTACCCGTGGCCTCAAATGCAAGGTCTGTCCCCGGGAGAAACCCAGAGCAGGCGACTGCTAAGAGGTTTGTCCTAAATAATCATCATAGCTGGGGACCCGTGCCCACGTGGGGGTGTAGGGCTCTGGGCGGGTTTCCTGGGTGTGAAACCCAGCTCTGTGCTGAGCAGCTGTGTGACCTCAGGCAAGCTTCCCGCCTCTCTGGGCTCTAAGGGCAGTGGTGGGAGACCCCAGGCCTGGCTTTGCAGAAGGGGCCAGAACACGTAAAGAGCCGTCCCTGCGCTCCAAGCCTGTCAGGCTTTTGTTTGTCCTTTGGTTTTCTTGGTTGCACCCGGCTGTGCTCAGGGGCTACTCCTCGCTCTGGGGCTCTGGGCTCAGGGATGCCTCCTGGCAGGGCTCAGGGAGCGCGGGGTGCCCAGGATTGAACCCGGTCGACTGCATACAAGGCTCGGGCCTCCCGCCTGCCTGTCTTTCTGGCCCCAAGTGTGTGATTCTATAGCTGGAAAATGGGAGCTCAAGGGAGCAGCTGGGGCAGGAGTGTGGGCGGGGCTGTACTGTCTGATACCTCCCCACGGGCAGAACCTCAGCTTGTCTTGGGACCTTTGCCCCGTTCCGCAGTGTCCCCCCTGTCTGCACCTTCCTCCTGGACGTGGAGTCCCCAGCTGGGGGGCATGCTCAGCCAGTGCTCTCGCCTCTGTCCCCAGCTGGGGTGCTCAGCCGTGCTCCTCGCCGGTGCCCGCGGCAGATAGTCGCTCTTCTCTCCCGAAGAGTGCCCTACCCCCAGCCCCGCCACACACACAGGCCTGTTTGCCCTGGTCCCGCAGGGCCTGACACCTCTCCCACGCCCTGCTGGGCACCTCGCAGGAGCACGTGCTGGGGCACAGCCGGAGGCCACGTGCATTCCTTCCACCAACGTTTACCAAGCGGCTCCTGGGTGCCAGGCCCTGTTCTAGGCCCTGGGGGCTCGGCTGGGATCTTGGGCACAGCGGGCAGAAGTGCCAGGCCCTGGAAGGGCGGGCGGGGGAGGCATGACGGGAGAGAGCACTCCGGAGGGGGTGGGGACTGGCCACCTGAGCTCAGGTGTCCACTCTAGTCGCAGCCCACGCTGAACCCTGCCCGTTCGCTGGCCCAGCCACACCTCCAGAGTCTGGAGGGTAACTTCCCCATCAAATGAGCTGTCTGGTTTTGATTTTTATTTTTGGGGGTCCGTATCCGGCAATGATCATGGCTTCCTCTTGGCTCTGCTGTCACCTCCTGGTGGGCTCGGAGGACCTATGGGGTGCCAGGGATGGCCCAGGCTCTGCCCACAGACCCTAGGCTAGCCTATCAACCTCTCTCCACCTCTCATCTATCAGGTATTTTGCGCCCTTATTTATTCATTCATTTATTTATTTGTTTGTTTGTTTATTTATTTATCTATTCATTCATTTATTGTTTTTTTTTGGGTCACACCCGCAATGCTTAGGGGTTTCTCCTCGCTCTGCACTCAGGAATTACTCCTGGCGGTGCTCGGGGGACCATATGGGATTCCGGGATCGAACCCAGGCCGGCACAGGCCGGCCGCGTGCAAGGCAAACGCCCTACCCGCTGGGCTATTGCTCCGGCCCCCCTTATTTTGATTTTGATTTAAAATCCCCCACCCCGCCAGTTTGGAGCCTTTACCCAGCGATGCTCAGGACTCACTCCTGGTTCTGCACTCAGGAGTCACTCCTGGTATAGCTACAGGGTGTGTGGGTGCGTGGGGAACATGCAGGGTGCCAGAGATCCAAGGCTAGGGGCTCCCTGCTGTCCGGTCCTCTGGCCCCCAAAGGAGCCACGCGGAGGTCCGGGAGGTCCGTGGCTGCGGTTCGCCCCGAGAATGCAGGACCTCTGGTTGCTGATCACCGATACCCGGGCCACACCATGTGCTCCTCGCTGGGCGGGGGGCGGGGGCACGGGCCTCTGAGCCCAGCTCCTGGGGTGTGGGGGAGGCGGGGCAGCTGGCTGCCCGGAGTGTCGCCTCCCCCCCGCCCCTCGATTTAGCTCCCGGGCGGGCCTGGTTTATTTTTACTGCAGCCCGTCCCTGGCAGCGCCAGGCTGCGCCATCTTGGTAGAGTTGGGGGACCCGTTGCGGGTGTGCAGAGGCGGGCTGGGGGTCTTTTGTGTGGGACCCCCATGATGCTCACTGCCCTCTCCTCCTCCACCCATCTCCCCATCCTGGGCCTGGGCGTGAAGGGCCCCGAGACGGGCGCTGGTGGGTTGCTACAGCCGGCTGGCAACCACCATGCCCAGCCTGGTGGCATTTGGCTTGGCGGCCTGCCCGCCCTCCCCACCCCCACCCCATGCCCGGGCAGAGCGGCACGGCTGCTGCCGCCTGTTTTTACTTTGGAGGCTGGGGGGGGGTGGGGGTGGGGAGCAGGGACGCCCTCTGGGGGATCCCCATCTTGTGCCACCCCGGGCGCGTGTCCGAGGCCTGCTCCCCGCGAGGGGCGCCCGCCTGCCTCCATCTTCTCGCCACCCGTGCCCTGCTCTGCCTTTGCTCCTGAAATGGCTTCAGCAGTTTTGGCATCCCTCCCCCTCCCCTCGGTGCCAACCTCACTTCCCAGCCCGCCATGCCTGGCGCTCAGCTGCAACCTTGCCACAGCCATGGCTGGTGGGGTCGGTGCCGGGGCACCCTGGACATGAGCACTGGGGTGGGGAGCTGGCGCGGGGTCTCGAGGGTCTTTTGGAGGCCTGTGCTCACCCCCACATCCCGCTTGGCAGAGCCGGTGGCAGAGATGAGGCAGCAGAGAAAGTGGGGACCCCCCCCTTTAGTTCCCGAGGTTTCCCAGGACCCCAAGCCTGCCTCTGGTGTCCATGCCCACCCCAAGAGACTCAAGTGGGCATTTCTGCCCACGTTCAAGGTGGAACCATTCACATGGATGTGAGGTTCTTGGTGGGCTCCCCAACATGCCTCCCCCACCCTGAAGCGCCCAGGACCAGAGCGGGGAGATTCCCACTTCCCCTTTCTGGAGATGGGGGTACATTTGTGTCCCCCTCAGGGGCAAGTGGACTGGGAGGAACCGTTTGACTGTGTCCCCCCGCCCAGCTCTCTGCCCAGCCTCTCTCGGCACTAAACAAAGTTTGTTAAGTAACTTCAAATGTTATTTGAGGACGCCTGGCCCCAGCCCAGCCAGCCCTGTGGAAACTTGTTTTTCGCTGCCGAGGCTGCAAGTATCAAAGACACACTTTCGGGGGGTGGGGGTGCTTCGCAGCTTCTCCCCCTGGGTCGCAGGGGCCGGCCCAAACTGCACACAGTGACCCACTGATAGGGCCACTTCTGGGCCACACAGACACCGGCACGGGAAAAGGGGGGTGTGTTCGGGCTGCCCTCAGCCCCAGGATTTTCCAAGCAGCTGAGGTTTCTGGGAGCCTCGAGGGCTTCCTGGCCGGATCCTGCCTCAGTTTCCCCAGCCATCAGAGGGGGTTGTCTGCAGACGTGGGCCCACGGGTGGGTTTGACTTTTCCTTGCCCCTCTGGCCGGGTGACACTGGGCCCCTCCGAGTGAACTGGGGGTAGGTGTACCCGCCCCGGGCTCTGGGGTGCTGCCTTCTCCCCCACCTTATTCATGGCTCTTCCTTGGCTAGGTGGCCATCTGGGGGACAGACCCGTGGTGCTGGAGATGACCACAGTACGGCCACGTTGCAGCCCCAGGCTCCTCCGCCGCCCCTCTGATGTCTCCCCCAGATCTCTCTGCCCCCTGCGGCCGCCCGCCTGGAGCTCCGGGAGCAGCATAGAAGCAGGCTCAGGCCCACGTGATGCCCCAGGGGGCCCTCCTGCCCTCGGGGTGCTGACCACATGCCTGGAGTCCCCAAAGAAGCTGAGGGCAGGCACTAAGTTGGTGCCATGGGGTGAAGGGAGGCCCCGTGGCAAGCCCAGAGCCCCCCAGGACTGATGACCCTCCCCGGGGCAGGGGTTTCCCAGCCCCTCACCCTGCCCGCAGCCGTCACACGGTGACAGCCTGTCACGGCCCGCGCACCGGCACAATCTGTCGTCCACACAGTCTCACACAACCTGTCACACATGCGCGCGCGCACACACACACACACACACACACACACGGCGCACCGCCGCACTTACAGCCAGACTCGCACCATCGCACCAAGCTCCCTGTGGTGACAGGCACAGACACCCCACTGCCGCTGCCACTACCACCCCGAAATAACAGCACACAGGGGCGGGCAGCGGCCTCAGCCCTCCAACCCGCTGCCTCCAGGCCCAGCCTGTTTTATAGAGAAGGAAAACAGGGGCTGGGAGTTCAAGGGTCACGGGCTATGGCAGAAGGGGGGCAGGTCTGACTCAGCCAAGCCCCCCAGGGCTGGCAAATCGGAGTGGGTCACCCAGTTTCTCCAGCACCATCTCTCTCTCCCTCTGCACACTGCCCTCCAACGTCCCCACTCCCCAGATGGGAAAACTGAGCCTTGGGCCTGCCCATAGCGCCCTGCGGCTCCTCGGGGTACCAGTCCTGGCACCACTGACCCTCCCCGTCAGCACTCAGCCACCTGGTGGCTCCCCACCTCACCTCCCTGGAGCCTAACCAGGAGCACTGAGTTCTGAACACTAGCACCATGCCCCTCCCCTCAAAGAAAACCAGTTCAGAGAGAAGCTTAACGGACTGTGGGCGCTGTGGATTTGACCCCTGGCATTGAGGGTCTCCCCCACCTCTGCAAATGAGCACAGGGCTGAGGAACTCCAGAACATTGCCAGGTGTGCCCCCTCCCCTCCAAAGGGAAGGGCTGGTTGTCCCCCTGTCTTGCTCAGGGGGCCTCTGGTGGCTGAGGTCTGCCCCCGTTTCCCTGCATCCCAAAGGCTAGTTGGCTCCAAGTGGCTGATACTAAAACCTCAACTGTTTGGGATTGGAGCAATAGTCCAGCGGGAGGGCGTTGGTCTTGCACGCGGCTGACCCAGGTTCGATCCCTGGCATCCCATATGATCCCCGAGCACTGCCAGGAGTAATTCCTGAGTGCAGAGCCAGGAGTAATCCCGAGCATGGCGGCGTGTGACCCAAAAAAAAACAAAAAACAAATAAATAAATAAAAATAAAACCTCACCCGTTTGGGGGGTCAAGTGTCTTGGGCCACAGCTGGTGGTGCGCAGGGCTTACTCCTGGCTGCACTCAGGGATCGCCCCTGGCGGGGCTGGGGGTGGGCACCTTATGGGGCGCAATCCATTCTGTGCAAGCAGGTGCCCGACCCGCTGTCCTATCCCTCCGGTCCCTGTATTTTCTGGGAAACTGTGGGCCAGTTGGACTAGGCTAGGCTAGGCTAGGGGTGCGTCTGTAGGAGGCCAGTGGGGCTGGCAGACCCACCAGCTGGTGTTGGTGTGGGCATCTCACGGGGAGACACTGTGGGCAGAGCCAGACCCAGCCATGCGGCACTCTGCTCTCCCTGGACCCTGCATTCCAGGGCGATTCCTCTTCCTCCTCCTCCTCCTCCTCCTCCCTCCTCCTCCTCCTCCCTCCTCTTCCTCCTCCTCCTTCCTCCTCCTCGCTGCCAGATTCCCTCCACTTTCCCCTTCTTTGTTCCACCTCGGCTGGCCCCCCTCCCGGGGCTTCCCCACGAGTGCTCCCGGGCCAAAACCAACAGGGCTCCAACGACGCGCCGGCCGCGGAGGTCTACTGGGCCGCCGGCCCTGCCCCCTGGCCGGCTCGGGGGCCAGATCCCAACTCGGCCAGGGAAGGGTGGGGGTGGGGGACACGTGGCCACTCGTGTGTGTGTGTGGGGGGGCGGCTGCACATGCGCACTTCCGCCCAGACGGCGGGGTCAGTCTCCAGTCACACACCCCAGCCGGAGCCTAGGAGCGCAAGTACTTAAGTGCTCAGCGCAAGGGGTCCCCATGCCGCCGCCCTCCCGATGGGGCACCGCCCGCGCCGCTGGCACACCCAGGCCCTACGCCCCCATAGGGTTTTCTCCGACTGTGTAGCATTTGGGGGGCTGTGATACCTGCACCCACTTTCCTGCTTGCTCCTGCTCCCCCACTCCTCGGTGGGGGTCCTGGCCTCAGGAGGACAAGGGGAGCCCGCGGCAGCTGCGGGTGCCACGCACGTGGCGCCAGGCCCACGCGGGCATGCATCGCCCCAGTCTGCACACGCGTGGAGTTCACGTGAGCCGCACACCTGCCAGGTCGCCCGCCCGCCCCGGGCGGCTCCAGAGCCAATCCAGGGTGTGGGGGAGGGGGCGGAAGCGAATTCCCTCCGCCCCCAGGACTTTGGGAGAACACTCGCCACCCCCAAATGTCCCAAGGGCGCAGGTAAGACGCCCCAGAAACGTTGCAGTGGCGCCCTGCGTGCGCTATATTTATGCTGGAAATGTGTACCCATATATATTTATACGGAAGAAGCTCCCCCCTTCCCCCATTCCCGCGCCACGTTTGTACTCCGGAGTCAACCACCCCCACTCGGCTTCGTCCCAAACCTGCAAAATCCATTTCTCCACCCAGGCTCGCTGGGCGAGGCTGCTGCGGCCTGCCCCCTTCCCGCTGTGGACGCCCCCTTTCTTCCAAGGCCAGAGACCCCCCCATTCTCCCTCCTCACTCCTGCCTCACGCCAGGCTCGGCCGGGCCACACCGAACCCCCAAATCTCCCGAAACACAATCGCGGGGGTGGGTGCTGGCGAGCGAGACGATGCATTTTGGTGTGTGTTTGCTGTTGCTGCTTAAATTAATCCTGAGTGACGGCCCGTAGTTCCTCTCCACAAAGAGGCCATTTAATGCCCCCTCGTGCTCTGGCGAAACTTGCATTGCCCCTCCAGCCCCCCAGAGTCCAGCTTTCTTGCCCAGCCCTCCCGGCTCTGCCAGGGTATGGAGGCACATTCGGCGCCTGCACCCTGAGCCTGCGGAAGGAGCGGGAGAAGAGATGAGGGCGATGCAGGAGGCCGGGCTGTGTCAGGGAGGGGTCCACGGGGCTCCCCACGACGGGCCACAGTGCCTCAATATTCCAAACCTCTGTCCCAACACTCCAAGCCCTCCATACCCAGCGCAGGGCTGCCCGAATCAGGTGCCACCTGTCCCGGGCCGGTGCGAAAGCTGCTTCCCTCACCCCGTGCTAGCCCGCGGGTGCCCTCACCAGGGGCGCCCCAGACACTCCCCGCGTCTGCCTCCTGCATGTACCTCTCTGGGACCTGGTGCAATCGGTTCATAACTAGAAAACAAACAACATGGGGAGGCGTCAAGCCAGTGTACATGGGGACACAGCCCCTTGCACCCGGCACCGTGGGGTGGGCGGGCTGCGGAGCCTCCCTTGCTGCGCACGGCACCCTAGGGGGCCCTTTTCGGAGCACGCATGCGCAGGTGCAAAAGGCGGGAAGCCGCGCGCGTGCGAGGCTCCAGGCGACGCGGCCTTGGGGTCTCCCGGCCGGGCGAACCCCTCCAGAGACTGAGCCAGGGCCGTGGTATCCTGCCGTACTGGGCAGGTGAGGGGACACAGGGGATAAAGAAAATGAAGACGATGGAGGCGTTCAGGGGCCCCTCAGGTGACCATGGCTGGCCTTTGATGGCAGCTCGGCCACTCACCCGCAGAGAGCTGCGGTTCGGCTCGATGATCCCGGCTGCTTCCCGGGCATGTCGCCCCCTTCCCCCGCCGCTGCAGCCTTGGCCTCAGTTTCCCTCGTCTGTGCTGGCCATGTGAACCTCTCTGGTCGCCTAGGGCCGCCGTGAGCCCGGCTGGGGTGATCTTGTTCAACAGCTTCAGAATCCCAAGAGAAACTTTTTTTGGGGTGGTGCCAATCCCGGGAGGGCCCCCTGTCTGTGAGCTTGGCGAGCCCCCCCAGTTTATCCACTCCCACCCCGCCACCTGCCGCCTCTCTTGTGGGGAGACAAGGGTAGGGAAGTTTACCAGGGAATTCGGGTTTGTTTCCAGGGTTGACTGAGTTTGGGGGTGCTGGGGCACACCCCGCAGGGAAAAGAAATGTGAGTTACCGAGCGGAAATTCTGGGCTTCAGCCACCTGAGGGGCACCAGCCACAAAGGACCCTGTAAAAGTGCCCAAGATGTCCCCACACCCTTCTGAGGAATGACTTCTTGAATTCTGGGGACTCACAGGTTCCCCAACCTATGGAACGGGCTGGCCAGCCAGGGGAGGAGGCTGGGAGCCCCCTATAAAATCTGGGGGTTTCTGGGAACCCCTGGGCTATTGCCCCTGGACATTTAAGGAATGCACCCAGTGCCCTTCCAGCTAGACTGGGTCCGTCTTCCAGGAAGAAGCCCCTCGACGTCTCTACCCCGAATTACTTAAACGCAGTGAGGGGTGTTAGGACCTGTCCTATGCGCCCATGACTCAGCCTGTCCGCTGCGCCCCAGGAGGTGACCTGGTCATCAAGGCCAGCAACTGACCCTGTGCCCTGCACCCTGGACCCAGGAACCGTGGCTCCTCACGGCAGAAACCTGCGCCCAAGCTCCCACAGCGGACTTAGTTTCTTCTTTTTTTTTTAATTTTTTTGGGCCCCTTCCCTTTTTTTTTTTTTTTTTTTTTTTTTTGGGGTGTTCTCTTTCTCCTTCAAAAAATTATTTGCAAGATGTTAAAGGAGTTTTATGACTTTTTAATTTATTTTCTTTTCATTTTTTTTGGTAAAGCGTGAGACGCGGACTGAAAAGGGAGGAAAAGCTGTTGGGGGTGCGCGGGGGCGGGTGGGGGTGTGCGGATAAAAAAGGGAAAAGAAAAGGGGGGAGCAGGCGAGCCGCGGCTCTCCCCTCGCCGAGCAGACCGCGGCCGGCCGGGATCCCGGCGCGGAACAGGCTGTAGAAACGCACGCAGCGAAGGGGATTTTCATAAAAACTGTGTCATTGAGACGCGCGCTTCCGCTCTGCCGCCGCCGTCGGAGCGCGGCTCTGCCGGCGAAGTCTGTAATCAGAGGAAAATACCAGCTTTGTGGAGGGTTAGAATGTATCATTGGCTAATGTGTGTGGTTTTTTTTTTTTTTTAAATAATGCTAAGCATTGGAGTAATTAAAGAGTGAGAAAGAACATCTCTCCTCTCCCCTCGGCATTGTCGTAAGGGAGAGCAGCGCGCTCCAGGGCAGAGCCGGGGGCGGCCGAGCTCGGCGGCTTCTCCCCTCGCCCGGCTCCGGGGCGGATCCGTGAATTCCCAAACTGGTACCAGCCGGGAAACTTGCAGCGGGCGGGCGGCGGCGCTTCTCCGCGACTTGGTGCCTCGCTTCACTCTTCCCCCTCTTCTGGGACAGCCGCTCTCTTCCCTCCCGGCCAGCGCGTCCCAGACCCGGGGGCCGGTTTGCGCTGGAGCAAATGAAAGCAGGAAAGGAGCCGGGGCCGAGCGCGCTTCCCCGGCGGCTGGCGGGGGATAGTGGAACCCGGTAGCGGTAGAGGGTTCCGGAGGCAAAAGTCTAACCCCCTCCTCAACCTCCTCTCTCTCTCTCTCTCTCTCTCTCTCTCTCTCTCTCTCTCTCTCTCTCTCTCTCTCTCTCTCTCTCTCTCTCTCCCCCCCCCCCCCCCCACACCCCCTCTCCACCCAGCCCAATCGAGTCTGGCCCGTATTTCTACGGATCCGGCCATAGGGCTGAGATCCTCGGCATGTTTTAGATGAAGCCGCGCTATTTTTTTCCTTCCTAGCCCCACAGGCGAGGGGGAGTCTTTTGGGAGAGCCAGGTGCTTGGGGTGCCCAGAGAGGGCTGCCCACTTGGACTAGACCTGCCGTCCAACCCCAGGACAGTGGTGCCACCCAAGGGGCCTAGATCTGGGGGCGGCCGGGAGCTCAGGAGTTGGGACAGTGAGGGAGGGTAGAGTGAAAGGTTTTTCCTAGGGGCTCGGCTGGTCATGAGAGCAGGTGGTGACTAGGAAGGCAGTGTGTCGGGGGAGTGTGGGGTGGACCCCATAGCTCCCCTGAGAAAGGGAAGGAGAGGCACAAGAACTAGGGGAGGTGCCCATCGGCGGCTGGGGCAGGGTGCCCAGACCTTGGCCTGGCAAGAGGAGTGTGCTTCAGGTGTTTTTAATTAAACCTGTTTCTCTTTTATTTTCCTCCTCCGATGCGCAGACTTTTCCGTGCTCCCTCCGGCCTAGTCTTTTTACATAAGCAGAAACTTCCCCCAGATATTGTGGGAGGTATTTTGCTTTCAGTGCTTTCTCTTTCCTGAAATTTTTTTTTACCATTTAATTTTGAAATTATAAAGTAAATTTAGTGCGAGTGAAAGTAAAGGGGGCAGCCAGCCAGGGGAGTCCAGGGGGGCAGATGCAGCCGGGCTGGGCCTCCTCTGCCCCCTCAAGGCTGGGAGTCTGGCCCAGAACCACTCGCGCTTTCTCCTGCCTCTGTCTCCCGTAGGTGCTGGCACCCTTCCGGAGCCCCTGCCTGATTCTTCCCTGGGTCCCGCACATCTCCCTGGGCCCCCCAGTCCCTGCCTCGGTCCAGTCCCTCGCTCCCTTCTTACTCTCCTGTCCACCTGTCCACTCACCATGGTGGCTATGGGCTTGGTGGGCTCTGCTTGGCGCCTTGCTGGCCCCAGCCAGCCCTGAGCTGTTTGTCCTGTTGGTGGTGTGGAGCTGGGCAGTGGTGACCTCAGCAAATGGTCACCCCTTGGTGAGGGGGGAGTGATAGTGCAGTGGAAAGGGTGTTTCTCTTGTACATGGCCGACCTGGGTTTGATCCCAGCCCGGCATCCTATATGGTCCCCCAGCACCACCAGGAGTGACCCCTGAGCCTTTCCAGGTGTGACCCCAAAAGCAAAACAAACAAACAAATAAGTAAATACATACATACATACATAAAAATAAAAAAGCCACGCTTTGGTCACCTAACATGGAGGTGTGTTAGGGGCTGGGTGGCTGTGAGCCGCTGCTGGGCCGGGCAGGAGCACCCTTGCTCCAGCCTGTGCCTTCTGGGGACTCCAGAGTTACGACCACTACGGTCCCTTGGCAGGGTCCTCCGTGTGCTCCCTTAGTAAGACTGAGCCCCCCCCCCCCCCCCGCTTTCCTCTGGGAGCTACACTTCGGTTAGAAAGTCTCTTTTTAATAGATACACACGCACATATATATATGTATAAGTGTGTCAAAAGAAAGTTGAGTGCAGGCCTCACATGGCAAAGTAGCAGCCATCCACGCTGACATCAGCCGGTCCTCCCCGCAGGAGAGGTAAAGAGCTTGTAAAAATTAGTGGGCTGATAAAAAGCTGGTAGGGTGTGGCTGTGCGTGCCTGGCCAGCCACGTGCGCCTGCCCCTGCCTCAGAGAGCGGTCACGGAGAGCCCAGCGGCCTGCGCCGCTGAGGCAGGACAGCAGCTCCCCACGACCAGCCAGGCTGGTGGGGAAGGGGCAAGGGGAAGGCAGCTGCATCTTCCCAGCCACATCTGGAGAAGCACAATGGCAGCTGTTCCCCCTGTCCCCCACCGCCTTTTCCCCTGCACACTGACATTTTTGGTCGGCTTGCCATCCAGACTTCAATTCTACACCGCGCCAACGCTTTTCACGGCTCCGCTCAAATCCAGTGACTGAGTTTGGGCTTTCAAAAAATCTGTGTGTCTCTACGGATGTGTCCTGACAATACGGCTTTGGGAGCTATTGATTGATTTGAACAGGCCTGAAATCGGGTGGGGGCGGGGGCCCCTCCCCTGTGTGTCTGTCTTTGGGCCTCCCCTGCGGCCCGAGCCCAGGGAGAAGGGCTAGGGCGCCTCGGCCCTCGAGGCTCGAGCAGGTACTGGCAGCTCTGGCCTCCCCAGCCCTTCTGCGGTGTTTTTGTTTTCCCTTCGCCCCCCCAAAAATATTTGAACCAAAAAGCCTCTTTTTTTTTCCTCCACCCACAGCAAACTGAAAGGGCTAGTGAACCGTGATCCAACAGAGCGGGGGCGCCTCTTTTCTTTCTTAGCATTAATTAACTCAAGTTCGTTAGGACGTTGGGTCTGTCGCCCACAGTTTTCTGTTGTGTGTGCTGAATCGGGTCAGAGAGGGAGACTTCCCATGCAAACAGTTGGCGCTGGAGCTGGGGGACCCGCAGGGGGAGTGAGGGGGAGAAAGAAGGGAGCCGGGCCAAGGGGTGGGCACAGACCTGAGCTCTGGGCACCCGGGACCCGCATCCTGGCTGGGGGCACTGAACTCTCGGGGGAGAGGGACCTCAGATCCCAGCAGTGATCCTGATAATATTATATGCTTGTGGTGGGGTGGGCGATGCATTTTATTTTTGGTTTGTAGCAATGGTGAGACTCAGGACTTCCTTTGGGCTCTGTCTCCTGGTGGGGGCTTAGGGGGTTAAACCCGGGTTGGCCGCCTGCAAGGCAAATGTCCTATCTGCAGCTCTGTCTCTCTGGCCCTGGGGACTAGAAATTTCACCTCAGAGGGAAGCCGCTTGCTTGGCTGCCCAGCGCCCTGCCTGAGGCTCCGGGCACTGCTGGTGCCGAGCAGCTGTGTGAGAGAGAGGCTTGGTGAGTGCAGACTAGCCGAGGCCCTGGAGGGCCACCCCAAGACACCCTCCCTCCCTGGCTCCCTGCCTTCCTCCCGCGGGCGCTGTGGGGGAGGGTGTTGGCAGGAACTCCAGCTGGCCCAAGGCCTGGGAAGGCCTGGGGTGGGGGGGAGCCTCCATTACCCGGAGGGCCCCGGTCTTTCGGGGCTTGGGTGGCTGGTTCGGCCTGGGGGAAGTTCCCTGCCTCAGAGACCTTTCCTACCTCTCCCTGGTACTACTCACTTTCCTCCCATGCTTCTCCCCGTTGGCCTCTGCTGGCTTCTCAGTCCACCAAGAAAGTTGGGTGCCTAGTCTGGGCGCCTCCTTTACGGTGTCCCGCGAGGGCTGACCAGTGAGGGGAGTCTGCCGCGTGGGGAGGGCAGCGGAGCCGTCCTGGGGCGGCTGGAGGAGCAGCTGGTGATTCCAGCACGGAGCTGCAGGCTATAAAGAAAGGGCTGCAGGTTCGAGGATGCACCCAAACAATCTGCAGTTGCCGGAGACACGAGCGTGGCTCCCCTGGTCTCCTCATTCCCACCCTGTGTTATTCGGTGCCAAGAGGGTGAGGGGAGATGCGCCTGAAGCAGGGTAGTGTTTGGAGCCAGAAGGAGGGAAGCGGTCTGTTGGCCCGCTCCCAGGCCACCGCTCCGGTTTATGTTGGGGGGGGGAGGGAGAAAGGGAAGGGAAGGGAAGGGGCGGCTTTCCAGCCCCGAGTGTTCTGAAGCAGGCCCCTGCCTCGGCCTGGCACAGGGCGTGGGGCACTGCCATACCTTACCCGCCAGCCCCAGGCTGCTGGAGACGCCTCCATGGAGCAGGAAAACAGATCCAAGTCGGCCAGAAAAAGGAAAGAAAAAAACCCGCTTTGTCCAAATGATCTGAGCCTCCTTGAAATGTGCGTTTCTGGTCTCCCTGTTTGGTCTGTCTAGAGGCTCGGGAGGCCTTTACTCAGACTGCAGACCCCCCTCCTGCCTGGTCCCCAGCAGCCCAGAAGGGGAGGTTGTAGGGTCCCCAGGAGGGAGCCCAGCCGGTTCTGCTCCTGGCAGCACCAACCGGGTGTGTCCAGGAGGCCAGGCCCCTTATCCATGTGCAGCGATGGGGGCTTGATGTGATGCGTGGCCCTTTCAGAGGCCTGATCCTCTCTGCAGGTTGTAGCTACACGAGCAGAACTAAAATGCACCCTCGAATAACTAGTATATCTTCACTAAGTCTGGTCAGTTATTGCACTGTGCCGTTAGTTATCCAAGTCAGCCAGTTATATATACATATATACCCAACACGTGAAACATATTACATATAAATACATATGTATGTGTGCATATATATGTATAATCAGCTTAACGTCTGTAGGAATAAATTTGGGCCTTAAAGCAAGCAGGATGTGGCCACGAAAGGGTTTTTTTCTTTCTTTCTTTTTTTTTTTTTTTTTTGCTAAGATAAAGACATCTCTGGCCAGTGGCCTGTCCGTGAAACCTAATTTCTGGTATTTCACTGTTGGCAGTGGAGGTAGGGCTGGACGTGAAAGTTGTTTTAGACGGGGAAAATTTCTTCCTTTCCT
>JAJIBD010011901.1:17500-48157 GCA_021461705.1 Cryptotis parvus
CAGCGGGAGAGTGACCTGGGGTAAGTGTAAAGGCCGAGGGCTTGTGGAGCAGCGGGACCCTGGCCTGGGACTCGCCTTGCTGTCTGGGAAGAAGCCCCTAACCCTGGCCGGGTTGCTGCTTTGTGGCTCAGACTCCCCCAGGTCCGGGGCTGCCTAGTGGAGCCCCTCCCTTTCTGTCTGTGTCCCCATGTAGATTCCTCAGTGCTCAGCTTGGACTGACAGGCTCCAGGCTCTGAACTGGGGGCTTGGTGGGGGGGCAGACATGGGCGTGACCCTGAAGTGAGCCCCTGCTTGCTGGGGGTAGGGTGCCAGCTAGGGGGCGTGTGTGGGGGTCGTCTCCCCGCCTTTGTTACTTCTGCCCGTTGGCTGCTGCGTGTCGCCTTTGCTGTCAGCCCATGGCGACGCTGTGGAAAGAGGCGATTTTAATAAACTGTTGCCGTTTCTTGAGCGAGCGAGCGAGCCGCCTTGCGCTGGCATTCCTCGTCACCACTAATGGAGCGTGCGTGGCTGGGTGTGGGCTGTGCTCACTTGCTCGCTGGGGGCTGGGGACGCCACCACCAGAGGGTCTGGAAGCTCCCCTGCAGAGAGCCACCAGACGGGGGGCCAGAGGGGCCGCCACAGCCCCTGCCTCGGGGTCCCTGCGTCCCCACTTCCTCGCACTCTCTCTCCTCCTCTTTCTATTCATAGCGCCGGCTCCAGTGTATGGTCGCGAGGAGAAAACTTCCACTCGCCCCTGTGTGCTCCATAAATAAAAAAAGAAATGGAAGCAAAGAAAGAGAGAGGGTGCGGGCCGGGAAGAGGCTGAAACCAAAACAGAGACGGCGCAGCTGCTCTCCCCAAGGCCTCTGGGGCTCCCGCCCAGTCAGGCCTTTATTTATTTATTTTTCTGGCTTAAAAAAAAGGAAAAAAATTCATGTCCTCTTCCATCCCCTTCTTCCCCACCCACCCCCAAATTTGCTGGGTGGCCGCTGCCAAATGGACCCGAGTGGGAGCCTGGAATGAAAAATTCAAAACTGCTGGACTCTGCTTGTTCATTAGACGTGAACTTGTCGATTGGGCAAATTGGTTCTGGTCTCCAACTGCCGGGGGCTCTCCCCACCCCCTGGCTCCCTGCTTCCCTCCTCCCCCTGCATGCAGCCATTGGCTGCCGGAGGAGGTCTCCTTGCCAAATAGGTGGGTCTTCTCTCTCTCTCTCTCTCTCTCTCTCTCTCTCTCTCTCTCTCTCTCTCTCTCTCTCTCTCGCTCTTTCCTTCCTTCCCCCTTTTTACTGGCTTTGGCACCAGCAAATGAATGGGGATTGAACATGAAAGGAGAGAGAGTTTGAGGGAGAAAAAGGGGAAAAAAACCAACCAACAACCCCAAAACCAACCAGTGTGCGCGCTCACACACGCGCACACACACACACACACATTCGCACTTGCGCGTGCACAGCGAACTGCTTCATCCCGTCGTCGGCCTCCCTCCTTCTCTTCCTCCCTCCCTCCCTTCCTCCCTCTCTCTCTCTCTCTCTCTCTCTCTCTCTCTCTCTCTCTCTCTCTCTCTCTCTCCCTCTCTCCCTCTCCCTCGCTCCCTCCCGCTCTTGCACGCGTCTGCCAGCGACGATCCGCAGCCGGTCCGAACTCGTCCTCTTCCCGGGAATCCGCGAGCTCCTCCTTAGCCTGCGACCGGCTCGGAGGCGGAGGGGGGAGGCGGCTTCAAGTTTACACCCTGAGGCGCTGCCAAAGCCGAAAGCCTTTTCCTTCAGCTGCCGCTTTCCCCTCCTGGTTCTTGTTTTTGTTTTTGTTTGCACGGGGGTGGGGTAGGGTGTGTTGTGTGTGTGTGTGTGTGTGTGTGTGTGTGTGTGTGTGAGGGAGGGTGGAGGTAGGTTTTGATTTTTTTTCATTTTGCATATATTTCTTTTTTAAATTGGAAGAAGATGCACAGGGGGTAATTTTTTAAATAATTTTTTGGGGGTGGCTTTTGTTTACCTGACGCGTGTGGCCACCGGCTCCCTCCCTCTCTTGGCTCTCCACCCCTGACCTTCCTTTCTTTTTTGCTCCTTTTCAAAAAAAATATTAATTTCCCCCTCCGTGCAATGGAGTGTGTGGGGGGAGGAAGGGGGAAGGGTTTGAGAATCCACCCAAGCCCGGCCCCCATTCCCCAGAACACCAATAATAGCCCCCTTTAAGGCATCTACCTTCCTCCCTGCTCCTCCCTTCCCTCCCCCACCCGCCCCCAACTCACAACTCTGTGCGGTCCAGAAGCTCAGAATCGGGCGTTGGGCTTTGCGGGGTGCTCCAGATCAATGGTAATTATTTATTTTTTTCCAGTTTTATTTTTGTAAACAGAAATCAATTATTATTTAAACTTCAAACAAACAAGCCAAAAAAGAAAGAAAAAAAGAAAAAGAAAGACCAAAAGCCAGCGCCTGGCCCCTGTCACCTTCGTGGGAAAGAGGGTGCAGTGGTCAGTGGGTGGGGGTGCTGGAGGGTACCCCACGAGCCTTGAGCCCTGCTGGGGCCAAGACCACCCCACCTTGTTTATGCTCAGAAGAAACATTTTGCTCCTTATCACTGTGATTACCATTAGTATTGGGGTCTCGAACAAAGCTGAAATCACATATTTGAGGTTTAGAGATGATTAAAGAAATGTTGGGTGGCCGTTCCAACTGGAGAGGGGCAAGGGGGGCGCAGACGGCCTGGGGGAGGGGCGGCGGCTGTCGCTGGGGGCGTGGGGGTTCCTATTCTCTCTTCTTGGGGTGGCCCAAGCCTGGCCAGTGTCAGGGTGTGAAGGCACAGCCTGGGGACCCGGGCAGCGCAGACTGGACTGTGAGGCAGAGCTGACACGGGGGGCGGGGGCAGCGGTCATACGCCTTGGAGATGTCAGGGGTGCAACAGAGCCTGGCGGAGATTCCAACAGCATGTGTGTGTGTGTGTGTGTGTGTGTGCGCACGGCAATGTCTGTGCGTGCGTGTGTACAAGAGAGAGAGAGAGAGAGGGAGAGAGAATAGGTGTGTGCTCAGACGCGGGATCTGGCTGGCTCTGAGGCTGAGGTGGGAGCAGGCGGAGGGCTGGGCTGGCCGCGGCTCCAGACGACACTTTAGCTCCATCGCAGGCGACGAGCGGTGGCGGTGGGGGAGGAGAAGGCGATTTCTCCCGTGCCCCTTCTAACACTGCTTCTCTCCACTTCTCTCCCCCCACCCGTCTCCCCTCCTCCGCCCCGCGCCCCGCATGCTCCCGGCCTGCCGCCTGCAGGATGAGTTCCACCCGTTCATCGAGGCGCTGCTGCCGCACGTGCGCGCCTTCTCCTACACCTGGTTCAACCTGCAGGCGCGGAAGCGCAAGTACTTCAAGAAGCACGAGAAGCGGATGTCCAAGGACGAGGAGCGGGCGGTGAAGGACGAGCTGCTGGGCGAGAAGGCCGAGATCAAGCAGAAGTGGGCGTCCCGGCTGCTGGCCAAGCTGCGCAAGGACATCCGGCCCGAGTTCCGCGAGGACTTCGTGCTGACCATCACGGGCAAGAAGCCGCCCTGCTGCGTGCTGTCCAACCCCGACCAGAAGGGGCAAGATCCGCCGCATCGACTGCCTGCGCCAGGCCGACAAGGTGTGGCGGCTGGACCTGGTCATGGTCATCTTGTTTAAGGGGATCCCCTGGAAAGTACTGATGGGGAGCGGCTCTACAAGTCGCCGCAGTGCTCGAACCCCGGCCTGTGCGTGCAGCCCCACCACATTGGAGTCACAATCAAAGAACTGGATCTTTATCTGGCTTACTTTGTCCACACTCCCGGTAGGTCACTCACCACCCCTGCATCCACGTCTTTTCTCTCTCTCTCTCTCTCTCTCTCTCTCTCTCTCTCTCTCTCTCTCTCACTTGCGGTCGCCGAGTGTTTTGTGGAAGGTCTCTCTCCTCACCCGTGTCAGCAGCTCTCGATTGCCCCCGGGGGCCTCCAGCCGAGCAGCCCGGTGGGGGGCCTGCCTCCTGCTGTTCCTCAGGGCCCCCCCCCCCCCCCCCCGGCGCCTCTCCTCTTTCTGCCACTGGCTTCAAATGCTGCAGGTCAGCAGGTCTTGGGGATGCCCCAGCGGGTGAGCCACAGGGCAGAGCTTTGCAGAGGCGATCCCCCACAGTGCCAGACGCCAGGAATTGCAGGCCTGGGGCGGCCAGGTGTGGGCTTTCCTGAAGCAAAACCCTATTCCTAGCCGGGAAAGCCGGCTCGGGCCCTGGAGCGTTGGAGCGTTGGCAGCCCTGTGGCGGAGAGAGGCGTGCAGAGCCAGCGGGCGGTGAGGCGTGAGCGCGGGCAGGAGGCCGGAAGGAGGTGCTGGTAGCAGCGGCCGCAGGCTGGGCAGCCGGGGCTGGCGCTGGTGCTGGCGTTGGCTGGGATGCTGGTGAGAGAAGCGAAGCTGGGGCGATCAGGCTTCTCCGGCAGTCTGGGATGTACGCCCGCAGCCAGGCGGTAGTCAGGCGTGGAGAGGGGTGCTCTCTGGGGTGCGGCGCGCGGAAGGGGTTCCCCACCACCGCCCCGACAACTCTGAACTGCCCCTTTGCCTTTTGTGTGCACCTCTTCGCGCATACACTTCCCGGCACGCTCACTGGCTTCGGGGCTGACGGTTCCCTTCTCCTCCCTGCTGCCTCCCTTTCCCTTTTTATAATTTCTTTCCGCTTTTGTTTTCTTACAAATTGAAACAGAGATGGCTGGTTAATTTTTAGCCTCCACTCAGCTACGCCCAATTTACTGCCGCCTTTGAAACCTAAACGGGGCGGCGCTCTGTGATTAAGCCAGGCACAAGCGTGTTTACATTATGCCCAACCAACTTGTAATGAGAGGCTCCCAAACCTCCCGGTGCTTCCCTCTCCACCGGTCCTGGGCTTCCCCGGTGCCTGCTTTCCTTCCTTTCTCAGGCTGCTGGCCCAGTCTGGCCCACGGAGAGCAGAGAACACGGCAAAGGAAGGAGGGTGCAGGGAGTAGGGCTAAGGGAATCAGGTGCAGGGGCAAGAGCAGGATTCGGGGAGCAGGAGCAGACTTGGGAGCAGGCGCAGGACCCAGGGAGGAGGGTGAGGACACCAGGAGCAGGGTGGCCATCACTAGGGGGCTCGGGCTCAGCCCCTGCCCCGTCAGTAGAGTGTCTGTGCCTGTGTGTGTGCGCATTGGGGCTTCCTTCCTGCTCTTTCACTGACAGTGAAGCCATTCTCTGTGCTGCTGTGCTCCTTGCGTTACCTGTCTGGGAAGTTGGGGAAAGCAGGATTGGCTCCTCCAGACACCTGTGGGCGCTCTCAGTACGCTGCAGCCCGGCCAGCGTTGCTGGCTGGAGAGTTCCGTGCAGGCCTCGAGGCACTGTGGCTCTTTTTCTTGCTCCTTGTCACTTGTCCTGAGAGGCGGCTCTGGAAATTGGTCGGGGGCAATGGCCCCCAATCCGTAGCCTCCAGCCCTCCATGGACCTTTGGGGCCTGGGCCTGAGAACTGTCCCCAACGCCCCACAGAAGGACCAGCGTACAGGGTGCTTCCCCTTCGCCTCCCGGTTCTTCCTGGCAAAATGACTTAGACACTTAGACGACGGTGGGACACAGCTGTGGCAGCGTGTCGGCGGCAGCTTCTCCGCCCGCAGCCCTGCACCTCTCCCGCGTGGCACTGTTGGGTCCGCTGCTGTGTCTGGCCCTGGCCCTGGGCTCTGAGGCCACGTATTCTGGGCGATTTGGGGTTCTGTGGCCCGGCTGATGTCAAGAACCAGAGTCCCCGTCCCCTGCTGCTCAAGGGGCACCATCTTCCCAGGGTTTGGGGTGAGTTTAGGCAGAAGTTGAGCAGGGGCCGGGGCTGGGTTTGCCAGGGCGCCCTGCCCTGGTTCCAGAAAGTGTCAGCAAGGGCCTTCTGTGTGGTGCTGAGGTTTGCAGGGAGCATGTCCGACTAAGCGGAAGTGGCAGGCCCAAGTCGGGGTCCTGAGAGGCCAGAGCACCGCCCGAGATACCTGGGCATCGGAAGATGCACCACTGCTGTGATGGGCCTTGCCAGCATGTCCTGGGGTGCTGGGCAGGGCTCTTCTTCCTGCCCACTGGGCGAGGGCCGCGGAGCCCAGAAGTTGGGTGTGTGTCTTGGACAACATGGTGGCTGGCACCTGGGCCAGGGGCTTCTCCCCTCAGTGCTTTCCTCCTCTTGCTGTGGTCCCGGGGACCCTGGTTTGGTCCCCTGGAAGCTTCCTGCTCAGGAAGGAATGGGGGCATGCATTCCGGCTGTGGGGTGCAGCAGCAGCCTGGGCCTGTGCGGGCACACTGACCTGGCGGCAGGAGGCGGCACTCCGGGGAGCCTCGCCGGCACAGGGCGGGTGGTGGGGCTGGAGGGGAGCCAGGGGCCAGGAGGAAGCTGCTGAACTGGTCTCGGTTGTCCCCAGGCTTCTGGAGGGCTTTCTGGGCTTGTCCTCCCTGTGGTCACTAGCCGGGGCGGGAAGCACCGCGCTGTTTGCTCTGCCGCCTTCCCGGCGCAGCCCTGGGGCCCCCGGGCTCCGTTGGTGGCTGTAAGTGTCCCTGCTGCAGCGGGACCTGGTGACCCTGCGAGGGCTGCCTCCGGCCCGGCTTCCCTGCGTGGCCCCCACTGCTTCCCCCTGCTGGGTGGCCAGAGAAAATCCCGGGCTCCAGGTCGCAGGGAAGCATGCCTACGTAGAAGCCGGGCTCTGGCGCGCGCGCGCAGTTCGCTCCTGCAGGAGTCGACCAGGGAAACCCACCATTGCCGTCACCGGCATCTCCCCACTGACTCTTGTTTTTTTTTATTTATTTATTTATTTATTTATTTTTGCTTTTTGGGTCACACCTGGCAATGCTCAGGGGCTACTCCTGGCTCTGCACGCAGGAATTACTCCTGGCGGTGCTCGGGGGACTCTATGGGATGCCGGGATCGAACCTGGGTCGGCTGTGTGCAAGGCAAATGCCCTCCCCGCTGTGGCTGTCGCTCCAGCCCCTCCCCCAGTATCTCTTGACCTTCTGTCCATCCGTCTGTCCGTCTGTCCGTTTGTTGGCTCAGGTTGAGATCCCACGTTTCAGCTGCACTGCCCAGCCAGACTTCTCTCCCAGGCCGGCCTGCCCTCCCTCCCCAGCTCCGTTTCTTTCCTGCCGTCTGTGGTTGGTGGTTGGGGAAGGCTCCTCTCTGGGCGCTAGGCCTGTGCCCCCGCCGCACCCCGCCCCAGGGCACGACTCGTGCGCTGCCTCGCATGGTCCCTGTCTCTGGGCCGCGCTGAGGTTGCCTGAGTGAGCTCTTGCTTTCTGCTCAGGGTAGGCGGCTTGGCAGTGGGCACTAGGTTTGGGTTCCGAGGGGGCTCCTGTGTTTAGTTTCCCGGGAGAGTTGGGCCCCTGGACCATGCCTACCCTGCCGCACGTGACTGGCAGCCCCGCTAGTTAAAGGGGCGAGTATGTAAGCCCACAGGGCCTGCTGCTGCCCCCAGGCTGTATGTAGCTCCTGCCCGGCCCGGCCACCTCACCCTGGCCTCCCTTTTCAAGGTTCAGAAATGCCAGACTGGGGGCCGGAGCAATAGCACAGCGGGGAGGGCGTTTGCCTTGCACACGGCCAACCTGGGTTCGATCCCGGCATCCCATAGTGTCCCCGAGCACTGCCAGGAGTAATTCCTGAGCAAAGGGCCAGGAGTAACCCCTGAGCATCGCCGGGTGTGACCCAAAAAGAAAAAAAAAAAGAAAAGAAAAGAAATGCCACAGAGGCAGCGCCACCTGGTGCCAGGGCTGGGGAGGAGCAAGGCCTCAGGGACAGGAGCCCAAAGGAGTGGTGTGTGACTGAGAGTCAGAGTGTGGCGCGTGTGAAGGCGTGAGAGGGTGAGAGTGTGGGAGCGTGTGTAAGACTGTGTGAGGTGTTAGTGGGTGAGAGAGTATGTGTGAGTGTGTGTAAGAGTGTGTGTGAGGGGTGGGAAGGTGAGAGAGTGGAGGAGCGTATGTAAAGTGTGTTGTGTGTGTGTGTGTGTGAGGGTGTGTGTGTGTGTGAGGGTGTGAGAGCGTGTTTATGTGAGAGTGTGTGGTGTGTGAGTGTGTATGTGCGTGTGAGGGTGTGAGCGTGTTTATGTGAGTGTGTGGTGTGTGAGTGTGTGTGTACGTGTGTGAGGGTGTGAGAGCGTGTTTATGTGAGAGTGTGTGGTGTGTGAGTGTGTATGTAGGTGTGTGAGGGTGTGAGAGCGTGTTTATGTGGAGTGTGTGGTGTGTGAGCATGAGGGTATACAGGAGTGTGTGAGTGTTGTGTGTGTGGTGTATACATGTGAGTGTGTGTTTTGTGGTGTATGTATGGTGTCTGAGTATGGTGTAGGTGAGTGCTCACGGTGTGTGGTGTGTGCTTGTGGTGTTTGAGTGTGTGGTATGTCTAAATGCGCTGTGTGTGAGTATAGTGTGTGTTTGTGGTGAGTGGGTGTGGTATGTGTACTGTGTGGTGTTGTGTGATGTGTGGCCGTGGAAACCACGTCACAAACACACACAGCTCACACTGCTCCGCTTCCAGCCCAGCTGCTTTTTTGAAGGGCTTGAAGGGTCTCCGTCAGAGCACCCCAGAATCCGTAGCTCATGGCTGTGGTGAGCTTGGGCCAGTCCCACAGGCCGCGCGGCCGTCATGACTGGGTCAGTCCCACAGGCCGCACGGCCATCATGACTGGTCAGTCCCACAGGCCGCACGGCCATCGTGACTGGGTCAGTCCCACAGGCCGCACGGCCATCGTGACTGGGCCAGTCCCACAGGCCGCCACGGTCGTCGTGACTGGGTCAGTCCCACAGGCTGCACGGCCATCGTGACTGGGTCAGTCCCACAGGCCGCACGGTCGCCGTGGACTGGGCCAGTCCCACAGGCCGCACGGCCATCATGACCGGCCGGTGAGCCCGAGGCCTTCGCCCTGTCCCTTGTCGTGAACTACGATGCGGGAAGAGCCTCACCACACCAGCCTTCCCGCTCCCTCCGAGGCTCTCTTCTGGGGGTTCCCCCCCCCGTCCGCTCCCCCACAAAACTGTCCCTTGGCCAGGTCCAGTGCCACTGGCCCTCACTCTGCCCATGTGACCATTGGGATGAGAGTGGACAGGTCAGTCGCCGCATGCCCTTCGGCTCCCTCCTTCATGGGTGCAGCGGGTATGAAATGGGCGCTGCAGCTGGCTGGTGAGTGGGTGTGCTTGGTGCCATCGGGCGTCTCACACAAGCAGATCGGCCTGTGTGGGTGCCCCCCCCTGGGGCGTGGGCTCTGAGCCTCCTTGCAAGGGTGCCCGTAAGATTTAAAATACCTTGTTTGGAGGTTCCTGATCAGAGGGCGTGGTCCTGGCCAGAGCAGTCAGGCCCCCATGCCTGGGCCAGCGAGAGGTCCAGGTGGCAGCTGGCTCTCTTTGGAGGGCATGGGAGCTGGCCCTAGTGCTCGCCTGAGCAGGAGGGGACCGAGACCCCCAGGCCAGGGGGACCAGTTGGACCCCAGAGGGAGGAAATAGGCTGCTGTGGAGGAGGGTGGGTGGGGATGCTCAGGGGGGGCCTGGGGCTTGGCTGTGCCCGGAGGACTGGTGCCTGGTGGTCTTACAGTGGCCAGGGACCTCTGCAGTGCCTGCGGGCTCAGGGCAGGCCTAGGGTGACTTCTGAAAGGTGCCACCTCGGGGGCAGGTGAATGCATTGGACCATGTACAGGTGGGGGCAGGTGTCCTCCAGCAGGGCCTGTGGGAGAAGTGGGCAGGTCTGGCCACCCGCAGTGCTGCAGAGACTTGGACGCCCAGGAACCGAGCGCCAATGGCAGCCGCTGGGCACGGGAGTGGAGGGCCCCGTTTCTGCCTCCCTTTCCCGTGGGGGCCCGTCAGGCCCACCCCCCACCCTGTCTCGGAGCGGCCACGCTTCAGTTATTCCGATCCTGCAGTGTCCGTCTCTGAAGTCCTTTCAAAGGCCTCGCCGTGTCAGCGCAGCACACAAAAGGCCTCTTTGATTTCTTGTTTGTTTTCATTTGCTGGAGGAGGGGGAGGGGGCGGGAGAGAAAGAGCTTCTGGGTTTTAAAATTTTTATTTGGGTTGCTTCATTCTCTGGGCAGTTGGCTCCCTGGAACTCCTTTGCCGAGTTGGGGGCTGGCATTGGGGCTTCCCCTGTGCTGGGAAGTTGGGGAGCCGGTGGGGTGGGCTGGTCAGGAGTGCCCTTGCCTGGGAGGGGTGCCTGCCCCCACCCCCCATCCCAGCTGTGCGAGGTGGGCCCTCTGCGGAGCCTCTGTCCTGTCTCTGTCTGATCCACCCCCTCTCCGGACCCTCGGCACACACACTCCTCAGGCCTCCCAACACCTGAGTGGGCAGGTGCTCCGACCCGGGAAGCGCCTTCTAGTGGTCACCCTGGGGTGACCCCCACTGTGGCCGGCTGCGAGGCACTGGGGTGTCTCCCACTGGCCCAGCGGGCCTTGAGGAAGCAGGGCACAGCAGTTCTTGTGGAGGTTTGGGGCAGAGACCCCGGGCCGTCAGGTGGGAACAAACAGCTCCCCCCGTGATAAAAAGGACAGTCTCAAGCTAGGACTGCGTGCTGGGGAGAAGGCCGGACAGGGGGCCACGGTGAGGGGCTCCCCAGGGCCCGGCTGGCTGACAGGAGCAGGAGGCCGGGGGCTGGGAGAGATGAATCCAGCTGATGGCCTTTCTCATGAGGGGCTCATCTTGGCACCGAGGCTGCTCTGGAAAACAGCACGACAAGCGCCCGGCCCTGCAGGCCGCTGCGCTGTCAGCCCACATCCGAGGGGGTCCCAGTGGGTGCAGGCTGCCGCTCGCCGCCCCCTGGCCTCAGGCTCCCTCGCTCTGTCGTTCTGAGTATCTAATAATGGGTTTTGCCCCCCAGGGTGTCCCGAACACCTCGGGTTGCTCTTCGGTTGCTCTTCGCGGGCCTCTCTCCCGAGTGGCTTGGCCCCTCCCAGCGACTCTGAGCCTGTTGCTGGGGGCTCCTCTGGCTCTTCCCTTCCTCTGATGTCTTAATGAGGGCCTGGCAGGGACACTGTTGGCAATTTTGGGGAGACGTGTGGTCACTGAAACAGGGCAGTCCCTCACGTCCTCCCGTGACTGCGGGACGGCAGCACACACCTTCGCTCCCCTGCCGGCTTCCCTCCTCTCTAGCGTAGCCCCCGAGCTCACAGGGCTCCCGCTGCAGCGTGTGCCTTTGGGAGACATGCTCGGGAGCCCTTTGCAGTGAGGCACTGGCCGTGTCCTGCAAGTCAGACGGTTCACTGGGTGCGGCCAGTGAGCTTCGAGTCTTCCCTTAGGGCCAGGCACCATCACCCTCCTTTTTTTTTTTCTTTTTTGGGTCACACCCGGCAACGCTCAGGGGCTACTCCTGGCTCTACACTCAGGAATCACTCCTGGCGGTCCTCGGGGGACCATATGGGATGCCGGGATCGAACCCAGGCCGGCACGGGCTGGCCGCGTGCAAGGCAAACCCCCTACCCGCTGGGCTATCACTCCGGCCCAACCCTCCTGGATCTCTCTGGACCCCTCATGCAGACCGTCAAGGGACCTGCTCACCGAAAGGGTTTCCGGTTCACTGAGAGGAGCGACTGGTCCTGTGACAAACTCACTCCCTTCAGGAGAAAGTGGCTCCCGGCACAGCCAGCCCCTCCCCAGCTCTGCTGCGAGATGGGGGCTGGCGTCTGGTCCCCAGCTGATGAGAGACAATAGGCCCGGCCTGTCGCTGACACTGGGAGAGGCGTTGCTTCCTCAACAGGACCTGCGGCTCCCGCTTGGGGTGGCCAGGGAAAGGGCCGCGAGTGCCCGAGTAGCCCTCACACCGGGACAGGAGCTGCTTATCTTGGGGTCCCTGTTCCAACACACCCTTTGCTGGGAGTCTGCTTGGAATCCCAGTTTGGGATGTAAAGGAACAGGGTGCCCCTGGTCAGCCAGACGCTGCTGGAAATCAGCCTCTGCTCCCGCGGCCACCCTGCTCCTTCACGCCGGCCCCAAGCCTCAAGTCTGAGCTGGGACTTGGAATGTGTGACTCCTCTCTCTGCCCACCCCGACCCCTGCCATGCTGAGAGGCGCCGCTTCCTGTCCCCTCTGCCCCCAGAGACCAAGGCGCCCCACGCCCGCGCGGGCAGGGACACTCAGCCTCAGAGTCGCTGGCCTCCATCCACTAGAGCCAGGTGCCACCGACACCCAGATGTGACACCCAAAGGTCCCGCTACTACTGCTGTGAGTGGCCTAAGGGCAGCTGTGCCAGCCTGAGGGACACTGTCTGGAAGAAATAGGGTGGCAGACAGAATGTCGCCCGGAGTCCCCGTCGCCGCTCCTCCAGCCGAGGACATTGACCCGAGCCACACTCTCCTCCTGCACAGCTTGGGTGCTCCTGCACCTCCCTGCTGGCCCGGGGTCTGGCAGCGGCTCCGCTGCTCACTTGAGGGACCCACAGACCCCCGAGACTGTAGCTATGGGAATCGGGGCCCCTCAGTGCTTCTGACATGACCTCTTTGGCATTTTAGAAAATGTCACCTAAAATTTGCTCTTGGTTAAAAACACAAACAAGGGCCGGAGCGATAGCTCAGCGGGTAGGGGCGTTTGCCTTGCATGTGGCCGGCCTGTGCCAGCCTGGGTTCGATCCCGGCATCCCATATGGTCCCCCAAGCACCGCCAGGAGTAATTCCTGAGTGCAGAGCCAGGAGTAACCCCTGAGCATTGCCGGGTGTGACCCAAAAAAGCAAAAAAAAAAAAAAAAAAAAAAAAAACACACACAAACAATAAGACACATGTGGGGTCCCGCAATCCTGCGGCTGCTCCTCGTTTTTATCACCACCTTGGGCATCTACTCCCTTTGAAATACAGAGAGCCAGCTCCAGAGCAGATGGCCGGCCTGTACTGGCCATGCAGGGCCACCGGGCTCTACCTCGTGGCCCCCGCCCACCCTCAGGTGCTCAGCCCAGCCGCCCACGCTCTGTCTCCTGCCTTTCCTTCCCAGGCCCGAGTAAGCACGCGGGCACTGGTGCCAAGCAGCCGGGTACGGCTCTTGGGTCTTCCTCCCAATGGACTGGGCCCCCAGTCCCCCTCTGGAGCCACTGCCCAGCTTTCCTAGATGGTCAGGGTCCCCCTCTCTATGGGATTGACCAAGAGCGCCTAAGCTGATGGCTAGGGCCTCCGGCTCCTCCCCAGGGCGGTGGGGTGCAGCGGGAGGTACAGTGGCTGTTTCCTTCCCACCTGGGCTGGGGGTGCTGGTCTCTGGCGTGGCCGCCCGTGCTGACTCTACCTCTGTCTGTTCCGGCTCACGGCAGAGAAAGCGCATTTTCTGGGGGCCAGGAGGGGTGAGCTGGGAGAAGCATCCGCAGGCGTCCCGGTGACGCCTGGTGAGCCTCTCCAGGAGCTCCTGCGCCGCGTCCTGCAGGAGGGCCGCTGTGAGGACGATTACCGCCCCATTAGCGCATAATTATTACATAATAGGCGTTATTGCACCGCTTATATAACGAGAGGGTATAATAAGTGTACATCCCCTGGCTATGAATAGCCGCCAGCCCCACACAGAATCTGCGGTCACACCAGAGCCACCTCATAAATACCCACCGCTGGGCTATAAATGTCCGAGTGGTGACGTTGGCGGGCATGGTGTACCCAGCTAGGGGTGGCGGGAGGGCCCTGCAGCTCCACCCGGCCACATGACATCATCGTTTCCCTAGTGACAGGGGATGCTCCTGCCCCCTGAGGGCCACGGGGAGCAAGATTTGCAGGGGAGGAACCAATGGAGGGAAGGAGGGCAGGGGTCAGGGCTCACCCCGTGTTCACCTGAACCAGGAAACGCCTCTGCTCCTCCTCGGCCCACTCTGAGAGGGTGCCAAGCCCCTGCCTGGACTGTGCAGGAAGGGGACGCCCCGACAGCACTGACCATCCTGCCGTCTCCCAGGTGACCTCTCTGTGGACGAAGCGAGGCTCGGACGAACTGCTCTCAGCTCTGTCCTCCCCAGGACAGGGCCCTTCCCCTGAGTTTGAGGCCCATTTTGGCCTTAGTAATGGAAGAAATATGTGAGCAATTTGGCGGGCGCCTGGGAGAGCCTCCTGGAAGCCATAGCGCAGGGGGCCAGCCCTGGAGAGAAGGGGAGACGTGGAGAGCGCCTGCTCCCCTCAGCAGCGAGGGGGGGTTCGCAGGTGGGAGACCTGCAGCAGGCAGAGAAGCACCTCGGAGCGGCGTATCCCAGCTGGCCCTGCTTCCCGGTTTCAGCCCGGAAAGTCCCTTGTTCCAGGAAACTCCACCGTCCCCACAAATGGGGTGGTGGGTTGCCCGAAACTGAGCTGTTTTCCTTTTCTTTTGTTGTTTGTTTCTGAGCCACACCCAGCAGTGCTCAGTGGGGACCATGTGGTGTTGGGGATCAAACCTGAACCTCAGAGCGCGAACCTTCAATCTAGCTTACGGGGCTGAATCTCTGACAGCTGGGGGCTCTGGGCGCAGGAAGGTCACTGCAGAGAGGTCATCTGGCCGGAGGGCTGGGGATGATGCGGGCTGGCCAGCCTGCGTGGGTAGGGGAACAGAAGGGCCCACTGGGCTGCTGCGGGCTCTCCTGAAGCTGCTTTCCATGGGTCGGTGTGGAGGGCTTGGGCCTGGGAGGCTTCGGGAGGAATCTCTGGCCTCTCAGACGTCCGTCCCCCGCTCGATCGAAATCTTTCATGGCTAAGAGAGGCCGAGAGTGAGTCTGCCAAGCTGTGTGGCTCTGGGATGAACCTTTTTTTTTAAAGGAAAAAAGTCATAAAATAGTAATCCCTTACTGCCACGCAGTGTTCCAGAGGTGGGATGTGTCTGCTTCCCTGCCTGCCGGCGGCGCATCACGAGGGGCCTGAGCAGGCCACGGGCATCTCTGCTGGAGCTTCCAAGGCGGCTTCCTTTGCTCACTCCAGGCAGGAGTCGCCGCCTTAGGGGCCCTCAGAGATGACCGCAGCCTCCTCTTGGGACAGCCGAGATGGCAGAGATTGGGGTTCGAAGGGCCCAGATGCCATCTGTGTGGACGACTGCCGGCTCAGTCTCTGGGCACTGCCTCTCCTGAGCAGAGTCGCTCCGCTTACGTGGTCTGTCCCTTCACTACCTGGCTCTGACCACATGCTCAGTGTGGCCAACTGGGTCAGCATCCTGCTGGCCTGGGCTGGCTGGGAGGAAGGAGGCACTATGGTCCACTTTGCGGGAGCCCAGGGTCCGGGTCTGGGGATCAGCTGGGTTGCGGCCACCCGAGTTTATGGCTGAGACCTGGAAGGAGACAGTTTTGGTGCCCGGACTGGGGCCAGGCCCCGGGCCTGTACACTGTGGCCCTGCCTGTGGGCAGCTCTGAGGAGGGCAGGGCTGACTCCCAACACAAAGGCCAATGCTATGGTGGTACCAGGAGGCTCGGGTGTTGCCAGCACCAGAAAGGCCCCAACCTTAGTCGGGCCAGATTCTTCTCATTTATTTATGGTATCGTGGTTTATAAAGTGGGCCCAGCATACAGATCTCTGGGCAGTGTTTCAAATACATGCATTTCTTTTTAAATTAAACAACACACACACACACACACACACACACACACACACACACCCGTGCACACACGGTCTGTTCAGCAATGCTTCTGCCCAGGAGCGCCCAGCCACGTGGGACAGTAGCTGAGGCTGATGGTCCCGGGCCACCGTCTAATATTAGATTTTGAAACCCAGAGATTCATTAATAGAATTACTCAGATGCCAGCCGGGCTTGGCAAGGCCTAGTGAATTGTGTTCCTCTCTCACAAAGCGCTCTGGCTGCAGGGGCGCCCCTGGTGAGCCGGCTGTGCCCGTTTGCTGGTGTGGGCAGTGGGCCGAGGCCCAGGGTCGCTTCCCAGCACCGCGCCCCAGGCAGGCTGTTGTCTCTACTACAGCGAATCAGCCTTGAAAGTGGCTCAGGCCACGGGTCCTCGGGAACCCGTGGGGAGCCAGCAGTCAGCTGGCAGCCTCCCCCCCAGGACGCTCCACAGGCAGACACTTCATTTTAGCGGTTGCTCTCTCCAGGCCTAAATCCGGGACCGGGTGCTGCCACTGGTCCCAAGGGTGGGTTTTTCCCTGCCCCACCCACCCGTTTTGAATGTGGGTGACCTCCAGGTGGGCTTCTGCCGGTTCCTTCTGAGGCGGCGCAGCTCCATAGGCGCTCGTGAAGACCAGAAAGGGCTGAAGAAGGAAGGCAGAGAGAGCGGCCTCAGCGCCCAGGGCTGGCCTGGGAGGGGCGGTGGAAGCTTCCAGAACGCTGGGAGGTATGTGCAGTCAAGGAAAAGGAAGCAGTGCAGAAACGAGGGGAGGGCCGTGACTCCTCTGGCTCCCCCTTTACGGAGCCGGTGTGGAAATGGCGAGAGGGCCCTTCTCTGGGCCTCCTCCAGGCCAGCGCCGTGGTAGAAGCTGTGCTCTGCCAGGCTTCCCTAGCTGGTGTCTGCCAGCTGCCCTGCCCCCATGCCAGCCTGGCAGGAAGCAGCCTTGGACCTGCAGGGGGAAGGGGACACAGGAGAGAGAAGGGTCTCACCTTTATTCAGGGCCCCCCTCGCCCCTCTTTCCCCGGGATCCCTAACCTCCGGACATGCGGGTGTGGACTTGGGTGCCTGGCTGGCACTTCCTGCCCCCTGCTGGCGGGGTGGCTGCCAGAGGCCAGGCGGGCCTGCAGGCACTGCACATCATGAACGTTGGCGGTCAGTACACTGCCCTCCGGCTGTACTTCCCTGTGGTTGCCCCTATATGTTTTTGTTTGCTTGCTTGGGGGCCACACCCTGCAATGCTCAGGGCTTACTCCTGGTTCTATACGCGGGGATTATTCCTGCAAGGCTCGGGAGACCCTGTGTGGTCCTCGGTTGAACCAGGTCAGCTGCATGCCAGTCAAGTGGCCTCTGTGCTGTCTCTCTGGCCCCTCTCTGACGTCTTGGACCCCCCAAAGGCAGGCCCACTTGGCGGCCCTGTACCCTTTTGTCTCTCCTGACAGCAACAGCTCCAGCCCTGCCTGGCCCCAAGGCTCTTCCCTCGTACCCCTTGCTTCTCTGGAGTCTGGCTCTTTAATATTTTGGGGGGGGTGGTGCCTCAAGGGCGCCAGTGATATTTGGCCAAGAGGGCAAGAGCTTCAGTGCTTGGGTCCTGCAATGGGCAGGGGACCCCTTTCGGGAGCGCCTTAGCGCCATAAGCTCCATCCTCTTTCGGTCCTGGAGACAGTCCGTCCCTGCAAGCCCCCTCACCTGTCCTGGTGCCCGGTCCTGTCTCGGAGAGGGCTGGCCTGCAGCAAGACTGTGCCCGGAGCCGTCATAGGGACTGGACAGATGCGGGGAGTTCTCAAGGCCAAGGGATGCCACCTACACCACGTGGCCAGGCCCACGGGCCTTTGCTGTGGTCTGCGGGGAAGGCGCCTTTATATCATCTCCCCTAATTGCAAACGTATTTCTCTCATTTATTTATTTATTTTGGTTTTGTTTGGGGGCCATACCTGGCTATGCTCAGGGCTTACTCCTGACTCTGCTCAGGGGACCGTGTTCGGTGCTGGGGGCTGAACCCGGGTCCGCTGATGCGAAGCAGGAGGCCTTTCCGCTGAAGGAGCTCTCAGGCCCCTAGAATGTGCTTTTTTTGTTGTGTGTGTGTGTGTGTGTTTTTTTGGTTGTTGTTGTTTTTACTTTTTTGGGCCGCACCCGCGATGCTCAGGGGTTACTCTTGGCTCTGTACTCAGAAGTTACTTCAGGTGGTGCTCAGGGGGCCATATGGGATCCTGGGGATCGAACCTGGGTTGGCCACATGCAAGGCAAACGCCCTCCCCTATGCTATCGCTCAGGCCCTAAAATGTGTTTTTCTGAAGATACTGAAAACTATGTATATTGTGAGGGAAGGACCAAATTTCTACCACATTAGTAATCACTATTAGCCTTTGCATTTTCCTACCCCGTTCGTGCATGCTCACATGCATGTGCACACCATACACACACACACTTTATTTGTTTGTTTTTGCTTTTTTGGGTCACACCCGGCAATGCTCAGGGGTTACTCCTGGCTCTGCACTCAGGAATTACTCCTGGCGGTGCTCGGGGACAATATGTCATGCCAAGTATTCGAACCCTGGTCAAGCAAGGCAAAGGCCCTCCCTGCTGTACCATGGCTCCGGCCCCCCACACAGACACTTTAAATTGGTTCTATCCCCAAGACTACAGGGACCCTACCAGGAGCCAGTGGGAGCAGCCCCAGAGCACTGAGCTGAGAATTGCCCCTAGCACTATTGCGTGTGGCCTCAGGCCCAGCTGGTCTCAGGGGTCCCTGTGGCAGTTCTTCAGGGACCATATGATGCCAGGGATGAAACCCAGGTCCAGTGTATGCGCAGAAGGCCCCTATTTAAGAATGTGTATTAAATGTCATCATTTAGGGGCCAGAGCGATATTCCAGCGGGTAGGGCGTTTGCACGCCGGCGCGGCCATGCCGGCCCGGGTTCGATCCAAGGCATCCCATATGGTCCCCGGAGCACCGCCAGGAGTAATTCCTGAGTGCAGAGCCAGGAGAAACCCCTGAGCATCGCCGGGTGTGACCCAAAAAAGCAAAAAAAAAAAAAAAAAAAAAGTCATAATTTAAATTGTTTCGTTGGCGCTTGTGCTGTGGACACTTGGCTGAGACCTGATTATTGTTCGTGTCGCCGCTGCAGTACCACTTTGCTTTGGCATCCCGTGCTCAGGGCTGACTCCGTGTTCTGAGTTTGGGGGCAGTCCGGCAGTGCTCAGGGGCGTCTGTGGTCCCGGACATGGAGCCTGTGCCCAGTCCACTGGTCTTAGATCCCACCATAAGATGTTCGCGCTGTCTGTTTTACCACTTCACATTTTTCACCGATTCCTTTGTGGCAGTCCGGCATCTGACCGGATTCATCAGTTCCCAACATTCCCTGTGTTCTCTGGCCCCTTTGTGTCTGGGAAGCAAGACATTGCCTTTTTTTTTTTCCTTTTTTTCTGGTTTGCGATCAGTCCCCATGTAAGAAGCCACACACAGGCGGTGGTAGCAGTGGTGTGTGTCTTCTTCTTCTTCTTTTTTTTTTTTGCTTTTTTGGGTCACACCCGGCAATGCTCAGGGGTTTCTCCTGGCTCTGCACTCAGGAATTACTCCTGGCGGTGCTCGAGGGGACCATATGGGATGCCGGGGATTGAACCCGGGCCGGCGCAGGGGCCGGCCGCGTGCAAGGCAAACGCCCTACCACTGGGCTATAGCTCCGGCCCCTGGTGTGTGTCTTCTTGTGGGGCGGGATGCCCACAGCGGCTCTGCCAGCCTCAGGGTTTGTCTGTGAAGCCCGGTCGGTGCCTCACCCCTCTGCAGGGGCCCTGAGCCCTTTCCCTGCGTGGCTGTGTCTGACGCTTCTCCCGCCTCCTGGGAAGGTGCTGGCAGCACTTGCACGTGTACAGCGCATGCCACTGAGGCGTGGGTGCCCCAGGGCCTCGCCCACATGCTCTGGGGGCGGTTTCCCCCCTCAGCCCACAAACCCCATCATTGGTGGGTAGTTCGTTTGTTTTTTTTTTTGGGTCACACCCGGCAATGCTCAGGGGTTCCTACTGGCTCTGCACTCAGGAATTACTCCTGGCGGTGCTCGGGAGACCATATGGGATGCCGGGGATCGAACCCGGGTCTGCCACTTGGAAGAAAAACGCCCTCCCCCACCTCCCGTGCTGTCACTCCGGCCTGTCTGGTGCAGCTGGTATCGGCTCCCGCGTGACTGATGGACCCGTGCCACCCCGTAGAGCTGACCTTGGACCTCCCCTACCCGCCCCCCCCCAGGTTTCTGTAGGAATCAGGTTGCCCCGGAGGGGGAGGGGTGCCTGGGGTTCCTGCAGTGGCAGCATTGGTGCCCCCAGGCCCGGAGCTGTGTGTGAGTCGGCTGTGAGCACGTGCAGGCCGTGACGTCAAGGGGCACCCCAGACCCCCGGCCCGCTGTGGAGATATTTGATGCTGGCGACTGCCGGCGTGTGCCCTGAGCACACGGGTCACAGTGCTCCCATGTGCGTGTGTGAGAGTGCGTGTGTTGCACACTCAGCGCAGGCCTGCGCGGAGCCGCCCTCTGCACACACCCAGTCTGTTCCCTGCAGTCTTTCTATCCTGTCCAGCCAGTCGCTGCCTTTGGGCCTTCCCTACCCGTGTCCTGCTGCTTCCCCCAGGGCTCTGCCCGTAGGATGTGAGGGTTGGAAGTGGCCATTGAGGTCCTGTTGCTGCCCCTTCAGCCCCGTGGGGGCGCCAGCAAGGGCCTGTCGGAGGAGGCGTGGATCCAGGGCGTAGCAGTGCAGGGAGAGTGTCGTCCCGCCACCTCGGGAGATCTGCAAACTGCGTCCGCTTGGCATTCTGGGGGCATCCGGGATGTTCCCCGTAGTAGGCAGCCCCAGCCCTCTGAGGAGGGGTGATGAGCAGCGGCTACACGCCCCAGGTGCTTATCTGGAGGGCTGAGTCCAGGGGCGCTGGGCAGAGCTGGGCAGGATTAGACACTGTCCCCGACCCCGCAGCCACCCAGGCACCTGGGACTCAAGCCCTGGCCCTCTTGGGGGAGGAGCTAGGAGAGAAGGGAGGGGAGGGAGGAGGCGGCCCCCGGCCTCAGCCTGCAGCTCCCCACGTGCTCCCCGCCTGCTCCCCTCAGCCCATCGTTGCTGCCCCCTTTCCACACAGCTCTCCAACTTGGCCCTCTGGGGGTCCTCAGGAGAGTTGCACGATCCTGGGGGGGTGTCTCGGCCCGTGTGCCGGCCACTGCCTGGAGGGCACTGCATGTGCCCTCAGCCCCCGGCCGGGACTCTTCCGCAGCAAAAGCGGAGGTTTCAGCTGTTGTGAATTCTGTGCTTCGCACCAGCCCTAATAGTGGAGTCGCTTTGCTGCCGCCCTCGTTCTCTCTGCCTTGACAGCTGCAACCTTATAATTTTACCTTCTCCGCCTTGCGGGCTCCTTTTCTTCCGACTCCCTTCCCAGGGCTTCTGCTGCTTGTCGCTGGGGACCCCCGTCAGGGGGGAGCGCTGCTGACAAGAGGGGAGGGCTCGCTGTCAAACACCGGGAGCTGATGTTGTGTTTGGGGGAAATGCCTGTAAATAGGCGGTGATTGTGGGTCGGCTCCAGCAGCCCCTTCTGTCTGCAGCAGCCGGAGGGGAGGGCGGGGGGGGGACCAGGGTGGGCGAGGAGCCGCCTCCTTCCGGGACACGGTCTCCGGCTAAGCACAGGCCCAAGGACGGCCAGAGGATGTGTTGTGCCAGCTTGGGACTCTGTCCTGGCCCTGAGGGTGCCCAGGGCCAGTTCCTGAGGCCCAGGACCGGATCCTGGAGGGCCTGTTCTCTCCACCGCGCCCAGTCTGTGGCTTGAGAAATGGGGGACCCTGGTGTCCTCCCCCAGTGCGGCCCAGGAGCCTCTGCCGGACACTTCCGATTGTTGCTTTGCTGCTGCGTCCAGCGGCAGGTGCTGGCTTTGAGGGGAGCAGGGACAGGGCCCAGAGCAGACACCTGCGCCGCCCACGCACCTCCGGCCACCCTCCCGAGTCCATTTTGGGCCCCGCTCCCAGCCCCACTAGAAAATGTCGGCTTGGCGCCCCAGATACCGCGAACAAAGGTGCCGAGCGCTCTGGCTGCGGTGGCCAGGAAATCGATTCCTCTCTGGTGCCAGCAGCCAGCAAGCGGTGCCGTGTGCAGGCTGGGCCCGCCCTTCGCAACAGCGCCCACAGGCCATAGTCAGGGAACCCCAAACCCCGCAAGGCCTGCTGTGGTTTGAGGGTCTCCAAAGCCTGCGCCTTCTTGGACTTGGCCTGTTCTTCAGAGCCACCCAGGAGGGGCGGGTTGGGGTCTGTGCTAGGCTCAGCGGCCATCCCAGGGTCCCTCTGCTCACTGGTGACCATGCCTCGCCCGCTCCCTGCCCAGCCCTGCTGGGGTGTCCCCGCCTCTCGTGCTCTGACTCTGTGATGTCAGCTTCCGTCTCTTCCAGATCTGTTTTCATGGGAGAGAATTCATGTGGTGACATTCGTTGTCTGCTTCAGGGGCACCTGTCCTCAGGACCCCTCCCAGAACACCCGTAGCCAAAGGGCCCCTGACCTGGCCACTGGGCCCAGCAGCCACTGCCCTGCTCGCTAACTGCTTGTGTTTGGGCTGCCCACAGATATGCTGACACACACTCTGCTGCCGGGGCCACTTACATGTGGACACGTGGCCCGTGGTTGCGGACCCACTTAGCTGTGGACACGTGGCCCGTGGTTGCCCGGCCCACAAAGCTGTGGACACATGGCCCGTGGTTGCTGGACCCACTTAGCTGTGGACACCTGGCCCGTGGTTGCTGGACCCACTTAGCTGTGGAACGTGGCCCGTGGTTGCTGGACCACTTAGCTGTGGACACGTGGCTCAGCGGTTGCTGGACCCACTTAGCTGTGGACACGTGGCACGGGGCTGCTGGGCCTGCCTGTGGCGTGCAGCCCCGTGGTTCTGAGCCTGTCCCTCATTACTGCCGCTCTTGCCGCTCCCTCTCCACTTCTGAGCAGTTGCCCGCCGGCTGGCCAGGCCCGTGGCTGGCTCCCGTGGCTGTATCCTCGTGACATCCCACTTGGGGACCTACTCGCACACGCTATGCCACACCTCTGGGCCCTGCCCAGGAGGGGCACATCCCCACCACTGTGACCCTCTGGCGCCCGCTGGGCAGTGTGCCCTCCTTCCTGTCCCCCTCGGTGCTGCCCCAGCGCATCTGCCGCAAGGCTCCTTGGCCGTGGGCCCAGAGTGGCACCACCCGCCCACAGGAGCAGGGGAACTGAGTGAGAACAGAGTCCATCACTCCTGGGGACCCCCAGTGCCCTTGGGACCTGTGGGACAGGCAGGGGAGGTGAACAGGGGCTGGGTGGGCTCCTGCTGGCCCCAAATCAGTGCGTCTGGGCCCAGGTCCCCAGGAAGCCGGGGTGGTGGTGCTGGAGCCCCGGGTGCAGCGCCCATCATAGGGATCCAGAGCAGACTGGAGCCAGCTCCCCTGACTTCCCCTCCTGGGCCGGGACCCTCTGGACAGACCCTCGAGCGGCTGCGCAGCCTGAGCCCCTCTGCCTGTGCTCTGCCTCCCCCCACCCCGCCGCTCCCTGGGCCTCCCCCACGTGGCTCATTACAGCTCCAGTTGTTCGGTCCTGACCTCAAGTGCCCTCCCTATTGACCCCTGACCAGCGATACTAATCTGTGTCAACAGGCCCCAGGGGTTAAAGAAACACGACCAGCCGGCAGCCACCGCCTTAGCAGGTGCCCTGCTGGGCCGCACCGCCCCCTCCCCCCTCCCCACACCCCCCTGCTGGCCCTGCCCCCCCGGAGGGGGCTCTCTGCCCTGCCCCCCTCCCCAGCCTCATGCTCGTATTCCAGCTTTGCCTTTTTATTTCCAGGGACAGTGCCACATTCTGAGAGCAGGTAGGGCAGAGGGGTGGGGACCGGGGACCACCAGGCCCCCCAGTCCTTGTCTAGTCAGGGCAGGAAGGAGGTGCAGGGTGAAGGAGCTTGTGTTGCCCCCCCCCATCCAGCTCCTCGGCCCTGGGGGTGTTGCTCAGCCGTCACTTCTGTCTCTGTCCCGCCCTCTGTCCCATTGTCTCTGCCTCCTCTTGCCCCCCCTCGTCTGGGTCACTGGGGCCAGAGCTGTGGGTCTCCCAGGGCCCCTGATTGGGTCTCAGCACCCCAACAGTATGCAGCAGGGAAGGGTCTCTCTGGCAGGAGACCCCACCACGGCCAGGTGTGCTGGGGCTGAGGAAGGGCCAGGGGGGTCAGGCTCCCAGGTGTCCTGTGCCTCACCCAGCCCTTGGTGAGCAGGGCAGAGGAGCCGCCGGGAGTGTCCAGATGCCCAGGAGGGGCTGAGGGGCAGGAGGCTCCCCACATGGGCTCAGCTCCCCCGCCCTCCCTGTGGCACTGCAGTAGGCAGCCCAGAAGCACCACATCCCACTGCGGGGGAGGGCTGGGGGCTCCGTGGGGTTCGGTGGGGGGACGCCTGGCTGCAGCCCCCAGTCTGGGGACTGAGGTGTGAATGGGCCAGCAGGGGGAGAGGGAGGGGGCGCCCCAAGGGGTGCTGCCCCCTGCCATCCTGTCCACCCTCCCTGGACACCTCCGGAAACAAAGGCGCTTTGTGGCCCGGCCTGGCTGCCAGCCAGCAGCATTCCTTGCGTGTTTCCTGAGCACAGCGCCCGGCCCGCCGCCCCTGTGCCCGGCCCGCCAACTCCGCCCTCTGCTGCCAGTGGGTTCCCCAGAAGGGGCATGGAGGGGCATCCGCCTCCTCACCTGCCCACTTCCATGCCAGCCCCCGGGCCATGGTGACTCTGGGAAGATGCAGGGCTGTGGCGGGCGTTTCCTGCAGCCCCCACCCTGCCTGAACCGCAGCCACAGGCCCCCACTTCCTGCCTCAGTTGGGCGGGGCTGCCTCCTTGCTTAGGTGGAGGTAAGAAGGTGAATCTGGGAGTGGGCAAACATCACAGTCCCTCCTCACCCCCAGGCCCATGCGTCCTCTCAAATGTGCCTAATGATGCCCCCGCGGCCCCTCTTCCCCCCTCACCCCTTACCCGGGGAGAAACGCTGGTGATTTGGAAAGAGAAGGAGCATTTTACAAGCTGGCGGCCTCAGCAAGAACTTTCCGGCGGTTCTTTCTTGCCTCCTCGTGACGGGTGGGGCCTCTCTCCCTCCTTCTCTGGGCTCTGGGCATACCCCCCCCTTAGGGGACCTTGGCCGCTGTCACTCCAAGGAAGCTGAAGGAAGGCTGAGCCCCCCCACCCTACACCCCTTAGAGTGCCGTCCTTGGGGACGGGCCCTACTCCCCTGAAGAGTGGGGTCCCAATGCTGGGGGCAGGGGAGGGGCCGAGGTGCTGAGCTCACCGCCTCGGCATCTGGCCGCCCCGCCCGCTGCAGCCGCTCGCTCCCGCCAGCGCCGGCTCCTAATAGCTTTTTAAGTCCAACCACATGTGTCTGCGCTCAGCTCGCAGAGCGCCCAGCCGCCCCTCCCTCTCCCCTCGGCGAGACCACCCTCCACTCGGCCCACGGGCTGGGGGGGGGGTACCCGGAGCCCAACCCAGCCAGTGTGGGGGGTTCCATGGACTAAGCCCCAGGGCCCAGCCCCAAGAGCCTCCAGCTCCCTTTGGGGGTCCTGGGCTCGGGATTGCTAAGTCTGTGACAGGCCATTGGGGAGGTGGTGTGGCTGGGGAGCACCCCCTCCGGACTTTCTGCTCCGTGACCCTGGGCCCACCCCTCATCCGCGTGTGCTTCCCTTGCGTGTGAGTGGTCTGTCGGGAGGCCTGTGGGGTGCGGTTTGGGGAGGGTGCGGGGCTGAGACCAGCGGGCAGGCAGGCCTGGGGTCCTAATGAGGAAATTGCTTCCAGCAGGGAACCCTGCTCTGGGGCTGAAATTGCATCAGCCCCAGCCTGTCCTGGGGCAAGGCCCCCGCTGGCTGCCCTACCCCAAGGCAGGCAGGGAGGGGGCGCAGGTCCGGGCAGAGGGAGGGTGCTGGCACAGGGCTTGTGCCCCTGACACCGAAGGGGCACTGCTGAAGGGCGTGCAGGACTGGGCTGGACTCAGGACCCCACCGCTGGATCCGGGGGTGGTGGTAGGAGGAGAACAGAGAGGGAAAGAGAAGGGGCCCAGCCCCTCCAATGCGCGGGGTACAGCTGGTGCTGAGGGCGAAGGCTGTGTGGGAGAGACCCCCAGACCGGAGGTTCCCCTGTGTCTGAGGGACCCAGACCTCCTCCTCCTCTTCTGAGCAGCCCCTGTTGGCAACTGAGGTTCCAAGCAGCAGAGCCTGTGGTAGGGCGGCCAGCAGCTGCCCACAGCTGGTGCCCTGCGCCAGTCTGAGCGGGCTGGAAGCTTTTCACCAGGCGGGGGCGCCCTGGCTGGCCCTGAAAACCTTGTTCCCAACTTGGGGCCCAGGTCCCTGCGGTCTCCACACCCACGGCCTGCTTCTGGGGTTCAGAGACCTTGTCTCTGAGAGAGCAGAGATGTTGGGGGGAGGGTCTGAGGCCGCAGGAGCAGCGCGTGTCCGTGAGGGCCCGCCGGGCTGAGGCTGCTGGAGCAGGAGCAGGGAGCCGGGGGAGGGGCGGCAGGAGCAAAGGCAGCAACCCCATTGTCATCCCCAAATTACGGGCTGGATGGCGGGGAGGAGGCGGAAAGCCCACATTGTTTACTTAATTAAAAGTAAACAACAATTTGCCGCTGTCAGCCTCCCATTAGCTGGGTGCTCCACTGGGGACTCCAGCGGGCGGCTCCCACCCCCCCCAGAGCTCCCCAGCCCTGCACTGCCTAGGTGGAGCGGCTGGGGTTCAGCCGGACCCGGGGGCTCAGGAAACTGTCACCAGGCTTGCCCACGGGGGTCGCCACCCCAGGCACCCTGCACCAGGCCTTCTCGGGGGCAGGGGCGGGATCCCCCATCACCTGAGAGCGGCCTCCGCCCGCCTCCCTCTTCCCTGTCTTCCAGAGGGGCTGGAGAGGAGAGAGGATGTGGTCTAGCGGTGGGGGCCCAGTGCGGGAGTGGGGGGCTGGTGTCTGGGGGCCAGGGGGCTGCCTCTGGGTAGGTCCCCAGGAGGCATCCGGGGAGCAGGCTCTGGAAGTGCGCTGGCTGGCTTTGGCTTCTTCTGATTCCCAGAGCAGCGGCTGCGTGGGTCCGATCTGTCCTCAGGATGCCCCCCAGGACACCCCTGGTGTCACCAAGACGGGGTGGGTGCCTCCGTCCATCCCAGCACAGGAGGGAGCCCCCCCCCACGTCGGGACCTGCCGGGTCCCCACCTTCGCGTCCTCCCCCTGCTCCCCTGCTCCCTCACTTCGCACAGAAACTCTGGAAGTCTGTCCCTCCGTGTAATTGAATTAAGGGACTGCGGCTTGGCAGGACATTATGTATCAGAGCCGTGGCTTGCTGCATCGTGCAGGGCTCCCCGAGTCCAGATTCCAGCTGCAGGGCCGGGCTCCCCACACAGCACCCCCTGATGGCCCCAACTGCTGGTGGCGCTGGGGCTGCGGGGAGGGGAGACCTGCCCTCGGCCCAGGCCCCGGCTGGGAAGAGCCCAGAGACCCCCAAGCCCTGGTCCACAGAAGCAGCTGCTCTGGGACTGATGGATTCTGGGGCCTGCGGGGCAGAGGGTGGCCGGCGGAGGTTGCCCAGCGGACAGTGGACCTTCTCTAACCCTGCCTCAGTGCAGAGGTGGGGGCGCTGCCTGCTGCCCACACCTGTCTGAGGGTCTCCGAGAGCGGAGCAGGTAGCTCCTGAGGAGCGGGGGTGGGGTGCGGACTGGGAGCCGGTCCCTGGGTTGGAAGGAGCCGGATCAGAGGGGCGGGCGGGCCTCACCTCGGCTCACCTCTGGCGCGGGCGAACAAAGGGGCCTTTCTCCGCGTTGCTCAGGGGCTGTCGGCCGAGGGTGTGCCGCACCCCCTTCCCTCCCAGCTCGCCCCCCTCGCTCCCCCTGCTTCCTGGCCTCTGCCACACTGCCCCACCATCTCCACTTTTTTGCTAGGTGTGAAAAAGCACAACCAAAGGAATTCTTCCCATCCAGGCGTTACCGCGCCCTCGCCTATAGATGGGGCAGTAAGGAGGCGGGCACCGCTGGGGCCAGGGGCCGCAGCCCGACCCTCCCAGGGGCCCGCAGCCCGACCCTCCTCCCAGGAGCCCACAGCCCGAACCTCCCAGGGGTCCACAGACTGACCCTCCCAGGGGCCCAGACCCTCCGGGTCCGCAGACTGACCCTCCCAGAGGTCCACGCCATGAGAAAAAGCAGGACCCTACCGGGCGCATGGGGTCTGGGGTCGCCCGAGCACCCCTCCGGAAACCTTGCACTTGGAGACCTTCCCCTCCCCTTGCGCCCCTTCTCCCGCCCCCCAACCAATACCCCCTTCCCCCTCTCCACCCCACCCCGGCCAAGCTGTTCCTAATATATGAATACGGACTTCACGGCCCTCGTGTCCCCTCAGCCAGAGCCCTGCGTCAGACACCACAACCCAGGCTCCGTAGCTGTTCCGTCCTGAGGGTGTGCGGAGGGGAGCCCTGGTTGGGGGGGGGGGGCAGAGCCCCCGAGAGCGCGGCGCCGCCCCCACCGCCCGCTGGCCGCCAGCGTTAAGCCGCTGCACCACCTAGCGGCGGCAAGTGGGACTGCATCACCGCCCCTGGACGCCTGCTCCGCCGCTGCCGCGGTGCTCAGGGCTCTTGGGGTCATCTTGCTGGCAGCCTGGCCTGGGGCATCCGGCACCAGCCGGCCAGCAGCACAGGTGGCCACTCCCTTCAGCAGTCTGGGCTGTCCCTGCTGAATGTAGGCGGCGGCTGCCTGCTGTCAGGTGCTAGTGTCAAGATCTCAGTGATGCTAAAATAGAGGCTCTTTACGCCCCAGGCCTGATATTGCTGGTGCGTGACACTCCCCAGTCTTGTCACTGGGAGGACCAGGGGTCTGTACAGAGACCCTCAGAGGTCCGGCCACAGGCTCTCACAGCAGAACCTGGCCTCTGCGTGGGAAGCTGGGGGCAGCGCCCAGTTCCTCAGGTCCGTGTGGCTGGGGGGCCCAGCCCTGCGGAGGGCCCCGCAGCAGTGGGGGGGCACGCTCTTGGGAAGGGGCAGCAGCTTGCTGACCCTCCTGTCCCCTGGACGCTGGGGTCAGGAAGATGTTTCCAGAGACTTTCTCCGCCTTTGCTCCCAGCAGTGAACAGAAACTCAGCGTGGGGCAGGGCTCCAGCCTTGGCACGTCAGTGTGGGGCGGGGCTCCAGCCTTGGCACGTCCAGGTGGGCAGGTGCAGGTCTCCATGCCACGCTGGCACAGCTCCACAGTTCCCAGGGTCTGGGGGTGGCGCAGGCGGCTGGACTGTCCACCTCTGCCATGGGGGTGGCTTCCCTCGAACATTCCTTGAGGTGGCCTTGGCGACTGGCTCTTCCCGGCGCCCCCACAAGGCAGGTGCCCAGGCAGGCTGTGTTGGCCAGAGCTGCAGGCATGGGGGCCTCCAGAAGGGAGGGAGCAGCTATGTACGCGCAACTCCCTCAGGACACCCCTCCCCCCAGAGCTCCGCAGCAGGGAGCTCCCTTAGCAAGGAGTCAGCCCCCCCCCCCCGGCACCTTCCCAAGAGGGTCTCGTGTGGAGGTTCCGGCACCTTCCCAAGAGGGTCTCGTGTGGAGGTTCCCGTCCACCCAGCGTGGGTCCCTCTTGTTTGGGTGTTTGGCTCGGTGGCCACACCTGGCCGTGCTCAGGGCTGACTCCTGGCCAGGTCCGGGACCCAGTGCTATGCCGGGGATCAACCCCGGTCTAAGATGCCGTGGCTTCCTCCCTCCTCGCTCACACCCAGAATCTGTTATTGGGGTTCCCCGCCCCTCACCCCTGCCGGCGCTACCTTCCCTCCATAAAGACCCCAGTGTTCCTGGCCTCCTGGCATCTCTCCCTGATGTCCTGACGTGCCCCCAGCCCCCCATTCTTACTGTCCGCGGCTCTGGGGTTTTGCCTTTTCAGGCCTTCCCTGCACCCTGCTTGTTCTGCCCACCCAATTCTGCCCCCCCCTGCCGGCCTGGTCCCCACCTTGGGCAAGACCAGGTGCTGCCTGGAGAAAGCTGGGGAGCCCTTGGTGGTGCTGAAGAGTAAGGCAGGCCAGGAGCCAGCAGGGCCATCTGAAGAAAGGGAAGCAGGGTGAGGGGCAGGCACCCCGACAGGTCTTCTCTTGGCCTGCAGAGTTGGGAGAGAGGCTGCAGGGGTCGTGGGTCATTTGACTGACCCCTGCCTCAGGCTCATGGGACCTTTGGCCCCGAACCTTGGCAATACCATCTTTTTGAGGGGTCACCCCGGCCATGCTCAGGGATTACTCCTGACCGTGCTCTGGGGTTATATGGGATGCGCGAGGTCAAACACGGTTGGCAGCGTGCAAGGTGGAGCGCCCTCCCCACTGTACCGTCGCTCAGCCCCAGCAGTACCATTTGGGCCGGAGGCTGAGTCGGGGTCACATCACTCCCCGCGGCACCGCCGCCCGTGCGTGTCCCAGCGTGGCTCGATGCCGGGCCCTTCCCTCCCACCGACACTGTTCCGCGCGTGGCTCGATGCCACAGGCCCTTCCCCTCCCACCGACACTGTTTCACTTCCATCTTGCCCGGGATTCTGCTTCAGAGCGGGACCCCCAGGCCCCCCTTGCCTGGCCTGGGTCTGCCATGGAGTCCGCAAGGGGCTGGGCAGTTCCTGGGCTGCTCCTCAGGGCAGCCGCCACCTGTGCCCCCCGCTGGCCTGCGCTGCTGAGGTCTCCGCCAACACCCAACAGGACCTGCCGTGGGCAGCCCTGACTGCTGGGACCCCTGACAGCTGAGGGGAGGGCAGGGACCCCCCCACCTCTAGCGTTGGGGCTCAGCTTCTGCTTTCACTGGTGACCAGGGGAGGAGTGAGGTGAAGTGGGGGGTCCCAGCTCCAGCTGCACACCCAGCTCTGGGCCCACCCTCCTCTGCCCTCTGGCTGCCCTTCGAGCTTGGGTGTGTCCTTGCTCCCCAGCTCCGTGAGCCGAGACAGGGAGAGCCCCTCGGTGACCTGGCCCCGTGCCCCCATCCACCCGCGCTCCCCAGCTCCCATGAGCCGAGACAGGGAGAGCCCCTCGGTGACCCTGGCCCCGTGCCCCCATCCACCCGCCGCTCCCCAGCTCCGTGAGCCGAGACAGGGAGAGCCCCTCGGTGACCTGGCCCGGCGCCCCCATCCACCCGCCGCGCTCCCAGCTCCGTGAGGCCGAGACAGGGAGAGCCCCTCGGTGACCTGGCCCCGTGCCCCCATCCACCCGCCGCTCCGCCCTGGGGCTGTCTCGGATTCTCAGACTTGGGTTTCACGAGGCACAATAGTCACAT